>JAJEJO010002135.1:96035-110710 GCA_020662805.1 Glaucomys volans
TGAGAGTGAGAGTTATGTGTATGTGTGCATTTGTGAGAGTGAGTGTGTGTGTGTGTATGTGTGTGTATGTGTAGAGTGAGAGTGAGTGTGTGAGTGTGTGTGTGTATGTGTGAGTGTGAGTGTGAGTGTGAGTGAGTGTGCGTGTGCGTGTAAGAAACACTGGCCTTCAAACGTCTTCACCGCCGGGTTCCTCGGAGGTTCGACATGCCCCCGTGGTGCAGTGTCCTCTGCCACTGCCTGCCCCGTGGAGTCCCTTCTGGTGACTCGGCCCAGCCCAGCCCTCGGAGCAGCTCAGCTCAGGACCCTCCCTGCCATCTCCAGCAAAGGAGGAGGCAGAGCCGGGAAGCAGGCGGGACGCAGGCACTTGCAGGGCAGGGAGAGGCTCAGGCAGAAGTTCCAGGACAGCCCATGAGGGGCAGGGTGGCGGTGTGGGCGGAGTGGTGAGGGGAGAGGGTCGCCAAGGCCCTCACGCCACCATGCCAACGCACCAACGTGGGTCACACATCTGAGTGCTCTTTGGGTTTCTCTTTGAAATATTAAAAAAAACTGGTGTCTGGAGTGCACAGGTACAAATTTAAAAATAAATGTAAATTTAAGCGCATGGTTTACCCGAAGACCGGGATCGTGCGGACAGCTGGTGGGGCCAGCGTCCGGCCACCAGGAACACAAAGACATCACACTAAAGCAGCGGCCTCGCTGCCTTCTGCGGTGCTGCTGGGCCGGCTCCCGCGGCGGCGGGGTTGTTCCTGGGCAGAGCTGCTCCCAGGGAGCTCGGGCAGAAGGCCGGGCGGCCCTGCAGCCCTGCTCCGCCTCGGGACAGAGCAGCACGGAGCAGCGGGAAGCTTACCTTGGCCCTCTGGTTCTGGAACCACACCTGCACCACGCGCACACTCAGCCCCGTCTCTGCAGCCAGAGTCTCCCTCACCTGGAAGAGCGACCGTTACTCTTGTAGAACCACTGGCGGTTCAGGTAGGAGGCAGCACACTTCCTGTGCAGCCGTGCGGAGGCCAAGGGGCCTCGTCTTGCAGAGGCTGGAGGCCAATTCACACTCAGCAGAAGCCCAGAGGCCAGAACAGGCCTCCCTCCAGGGAGAAAGGAAGCCCCACAGGCCAGAGGCGGAAGGCCTGTCCCCGGTGCAGCAGTGCCCAGAGGTGGGGCTTTGGGGACTGACAGGACCACGAGGGCACTGACCTCATCAGTGCATCGGTCCCCTGGGGACTGGATGACCACTGGAGGGCCCTGGGGGAGGGAGCAAGTCCCTGCAGGGCGCCCTTGGCAGCTCTCTCCTGCCACCGCCTCCTGCTCTCACCTCTGCCTCCCAGGGCAGCAGCCTTTGCTACACTCCCCACCACGACGCTCTGTCTGACCTCAGGCCACAGCAATGGAGCCAGTGCACCCTGCCTGAGCCCAACTACACTGACCCTTCTTTAAACTTATGCTGGGGACTTGGGTCACAGTGACGCTGGCCAACACTGACGACTGGAAAACATCTATGCTCCTAGGAGCGGTCTCCAGGCTTCTCCCCTGGAATCGGCCCTCAGGTGTCCCTTAGACACTAGGAAGTCCGCCCGCTGCAGCTGCTACCATGCGTGGGCACCGCCCACTGGAGGAGAAACGGGTGAAGCTGCTTTCCCAGGACAGTCGTCCTCCTTCTCCTGCCTAAATCCATGGACCTAAGTGTTCCGCTTGCCCCTCTAGCTCAGGAGAACCTGGGGTCCACAGTTATCCTGGGTGAGCCCTGCCCAGAGAGAGATAGAGGGAGGGGCCATCTGGACTCCAGCAGGGCCAGTGGGCAGCTCCGATGCCGGCACATGCACTGGGGCCAGGTGGGGACAAGGACGAAGGGGTCTAGATAATAAAGAGAAGTATTTAAACATCTGCCAGCCAGTCAGGCTCACAGCAAGGGGCTGGCAAGACAGCAGGAGAGGAAGGGCCAATGAAGCAGATGTGCAGAGGCTCAAGAGACAAGGCCCCTTCTTGGGGACTCCAGGAAGATGGCACGGAAGCATCCTGAGCAGTCCTGGCAGACCGCGAGCCCCAGCCTGGGAAGTGCCTCACCCTAATGATGCCACTGAGCTTGGACAGGGAGGGTCAGGCCCGACTTCCAGGCACACCCTCCTGCTCAGCTGGGCCCACACCTGCTGAAACTCTATCCACTGCTCGGAGGCCCAGCTCGAAGCCTCCTGTCCCACAAAGCCTCGCCTGATTCCAGATGGACACCCCCGCCGTGCCCCACGGCCCCTTCGCCAGGAGTAAGAGTCCTGGGGCCATCACCCCCTCGCTGTTGGCCTGAAAGCTGCCCAGGAACAAGCCCCGAGGACACGGCCACACAGAGGCGGGGAAGCATGCGAGGAAGGTGTCAGGTGCCCTGTGCAAGCTGCCCGGGGAGTCCCACTTCGTACCAGTGCCCCCTGGAGTGCCCTCTGCAGGGCAGGGGAAGGAAGGGCGCCTGGGCGACAGGCACTGCTGTTCCCCCAGTTCCAACCTGACGCCTGCCCCCTGCAGAGCGTCGCCCTGCACAAGGCCCAGCCCCAGCCAGGCAATGGCAGATGAGGCAGGGGGCGTGACGAGTGTGGCGTCAGCGAGAGGGCCCCTGGCTTCCCTCTCCTCCCTGGCCTCTTGCCTTCTGCCGCCTTCGTGAGAGTGTGTCCCGGGAGGGTGCTGCTCCGCCAGCCTGGACCCCCAAAGGGGAGCAGGTAGAGCCCAGGGCCACAGCCCAGAGCAGCGAGTGTGTGTGCTGGGTCACGCAGAACTCGGGTCGCCTCGTCCTCAGCCAAGACTGAGGAATTCCGACAGGAAGGCAGAAAAGGACATTCTAGCCTTTAAAAAATGGCATTTCCTTTATAAATTTCAAAAAGAATGATTTCTTTCCTTTCACTGTGTAAAAGACGGTACCCATCACGAGTGCTCGCGACGGCCACAGCCACTGTGGCAGAGCCAGGCAGCGGTCCCGGAGCCACCTCCTCCCCTGGCTTCCCTATGGAACCTGGTGTAACGGGCACGGGGTCACCAGGTGGGTCAGCCCCAGCTGCCCCCGCAGGACGTGCAGCCTCAGGCTGAACTTCCCGCTCTCAGAGTGGAGTGGCCAGCAAACCTGGGCACAGGCGTCTGGGCTGCACTGCCCCTCCCCTCCCTGCTGGCGGGAACAGGGTGATGCTGGACAGCCCGTCAGCCCAGTGATAGTATGGCTGCGGTCGGTCTCAGCCTGCTCTCCTTCCGAGTGGGACGTCGGGGAAATGAAGGCCTCTCTCATTAGGGCCCTGAGTGTCCTCGCACCAGGTTCACGGCAGCCCTACTGGTCTGCCCCGAACAGGCACAACAGGTGGACGGTCAAGGCCATGGCACATCCCACAGCGCTGAGCCACTCCACAGAGGAAGGCCTGCCACTCAGAGGAGTCCCCAGGGGCACAGCAAGGGAACCACCAGGCCAGCCACCGCGTTCTGCACTCTCTGTCAGCGTCTGAGTCCACCAAGCGGACGCTGCTTCCTGCTGTTCCCATCACACTGCACAGGTGACAGCCATGCACTGGCACCACGCAGGGAGGTGGGGAGGCCCCTGCACCCCAGCCTCCATGGCGGGGCTCTGCACTGGCACCACGCAGGAAGGCGGGGAGGCCCACTGCACCCCAGCCTCCACGGCGGGGCTCGAGCCTTCTTGCACAGACTGAATGAGCCCCTCCCCGACCCCCAGGACCCCACAAGCCAACGTTCAGAAGAGCCCAGGTACAGAGAGGCAGTGCTGTCCCCATCCCTCCCTCTGCCTTCCTGTACCTTCCTGCAGGGCTTGGAGGACACTTCGAACGAGGCCTTGAATGCTCTCCTCTGCTGGGTGGTCAGGATGGTTCTGGGGCGCTTGGGGCGCTTGTGGTCCTTGCCGTCCTCAGAGGCTCCCTTCCCGGCCCCTGAAGCTGACTTGCAAAGACTCTCCTCCTCGTCGCTTTTGCCTGAAAGAAGAAGAGGATGCAGTGAGCCTGAGAGGTCCCCACAGCGAGGTGCACACAGTCAGGACTGCTGTGGATGCCTGCGGTAGGTAGCCCACGGCCTGGATCTGAGAGCTCGGCGGGAGGGCTCAGTGAGCAACTCCAAAAGGGGGCAGGAACCAGGAGGGAGGGAGGAGGGAAGGAGGGAGGAGAAGAAAAATGCAACTGCTGTTGAAATTAAATGAGATGATGCGTGGAAGGCTTAGGACTCCCTAAACGTGGAGGGCACTTGGTAGTGATACTCGCCATTGCTATTTCAACCCACAGGGATGGGCTTGTACCTCGCAGGGTTCCTGGTG
This sequence comes from Glaucomys volans, assembly GCA_020662805.1. Lineage (NCBI taxonomy): Eukaryota > Metazoa > Chordata > Mammalia > Rodentia > Sciuridae > Glaucomys > Glaucomys volans. Next base: position 100,315 of record JAJEJO010002135.1, read on the forward strand.
GGGCTGGGAGGGCTGGCTGCAGAAGGAAGGCTAAGCTCTGAACTTGTCCAGGACAGGATGGCTGCGGTGCTCTGGGGTCCTGTGTCACTGCGCTCAGCCTGCCTAGGGCTCGAGCACATTTCCACCTAGGTCAGCCACCTAGGCCGCCCCTGCATTCCTCTCCACACCCAGTGGGGAGACGGGAAGGCAAGACTGTGTCCAGAGGTGGGAGGGGGAGGGAGGGGCAGGAGAGGGGCTGGGCCCATCCCTGGAGCACTTGCTGCCGAGGTCTCTCAGACCCCATCCTGCCCTTCAGCATCTCAGCCCCCTTCTTTCTTCAGCCCCCATTTTGCTTCAAGAAGCCCTGGAGTGGGTCTCCAACTCCATAAATTCCAGAGAGTGAGTCTTGTTGTCTTTGCAGGTCTGCCCTGTGGCAGGGCAGTCTCAGGCGGCTGGAAGGCGGAGCTGTGCACCCGTGCTGGAGGTGAATGACACACCAGATGGACAGGGCTGCCCAGCTCAAGAGGGGATGCTTGCCAGGAGGAGGTCGCCTGTGGCCAGCAGCGCCAGCAACAGGCTAGAGTGACTGGCATACTGCAGTGTGCTGACCCTGCCCTAGACCTCTCCCACCCTGCTGTCCATCAAGGCTCACATCCCGAGCCCCTTCTGGGTTGACCCGTGGGGTCCCCACTTGGCACGTTGGAGGTGCTCTTCCAGCCAACCACACACACACCTTGACAGGAACACCTCTGCCTGCACCCCACCAAGGGACTTTTGGGGTCCTGGCAGGTCTAGGTGAGAGGTCCACAAGCCGGAGGGCGGAGGAGCACGTGGCACCTCTCACATGCAGGCAGTGGCACACCCAGCTGCCAAAGGAGCTGCCCATCGCCGACCCTCACCAGCTCCAGCACTGTGTGTAAACCTTAGGGGCCTATTACACGCTCCAACTGTGCCTCTGGGATGCTCTCCGAGTGCCCTTCTGCGGGACTCAGGGTCCCATTTCTCCACGAAAATAGGTAGTGCCTGAAAGGCGTGCTTTGCAAGGTGTCCAGGAGAAAGGAGAGCCCTCTAGGGCCGGCGGGAGGGCCTTGAGCGGAAGGGGAAGGAGCCCTTCAAACGCAGCCGGGGCCCAGGGCCTCCCACACCCAGATGCAGGCTGGCACGCCTCGTAATTTAAGCCGACACCCCTCAGCCGAGATGAAGGGAGCACAGCCCTCTCCCACCACAACCACCAGCATCCCCCAGGCTTCTGAGAGGTGGCCCAGCATAAATCTGCCTCCTGGAGGGGAAGCCCAGAGACGAGGACTCCACACACAGCCACGACAGGGAATGAATTGCTTGGCACAGAGTCCGGACGTGTTTCTCAGGGCCTCTCTTGTACGAGTGTCTGGAATGGCTCCGGCTGCTGCCCCCACGGTGTTCCTCCCACCCGTCTCGGACACAAGCAATGGCAGATGAAAGCCAGTGTGGTTTATGGCTGGGAGACGGGGCCGCACTACCTGTGGGGCCTCGTGGATTCAGCTCAGGTTGTTGGACGACTCCCAGCAGCCCATAAACAAGAGCTCGCCGAGGGTGAGGGAGGGGGCACGAGACCCCCGAGCAGGGAGGGAGTGAGGGAGGGGGCACGAGACCCTCGAGCAGGGAGGGCAGGGCGGGGATGGCTGGGTGCAGATGCAATGAACCTCGTAAAGGTCCTGCAGGCTGGGCGTGGGGGAAAGTTCTGGGCTCTCCCTGGGCGGAGGGAGGGGGCAGCAGGGAGGAATTCATGAAGACGGGAGGTGTAGGAAGCTCTTCCAGCCACCGCCTCGCAGTGCGAGATTGCAACTCCTTTCTTCCCAGAGCAATGGTGCTGCCCCTGGACATGAGGAACTCAGAGAAGCATCAAAGATTCAAGAGGCCACAGCGCAGCACCTCGGAGAAGCAAGGCCCAGGCAGCTGCTGCCTCGCACACGGCTCTCCAAGGAGGCCTCCGCCGGCCAGCAGCAGCTCCCAATATGCCACGGGGAACCTGTGCGCTTGCATGCCCTCCACGGAGACTCGTGTGTGAGGCAGGCACAAGGACAACCTGGGCAACGCTCCTCCCTGCTGATCAGCGGAGGAGAAGGACCCAGCAGTGCCTGCCGAGGGGCAGGCCACCAGGGCAGGGACACCTGTGCTGCAAGTGAAAGACACATAAGATGAACAGGGGCTGCTGGACAGAGAGAGAGGGGACACTTTGCCAGGAGGTCATCTGTGGCCAGCAGACCCGACCTGGGAAGGGACTCTCCTCACTCAGCACTGCACATCGGGCTCTGTGCCCTGTGCGGATGAGCAGGTGGAGGAAGAGCCCGCGCTCCTAAGGCACAGGAAGCCGGCGGGGGAGGGTGGTGTGCAGGAGGCAGTGAGGAATGGGCAGCTTGGGGCCAGATCCTCAGGCTCAGTAAAAACTGAAAACCAAGCCGTTAGAAAGCAACAGCATCGAGTGCCGGAGAAGTTAGTGAAGGAAAGGGGCCGGGTGGGGGCGGGTCTGGACAGCCAGATGCAGAGGCAGGTGTCCACAGGGAGCTGGGTGGCCTGGCAGGATGCAGGACAGTGTGTCAGGGTGAGTGGGCGGGGGCCCATCTGCGGAGTGAGGAACACGGAGGGCTTCCTGGGCGTCCGAGGGTCCTCTGGTTGAGGAGATGTCATCAGGAGGATGGGCACAGGTGCAGGGGAGGGGTTCTGGGGCTGCAGCTGAAGGGGAAAGCGAGAACTGGGGTGCAGGGCGTGGTGGGCTTCTGAACGGCTATGCCCCCCTGGGTGGCAACAGCAGCCTCAGGTCCACCCTGTACCTGGGCTGAGGAAACCTGGACAGGGACCCTGAACCAAAGTAAGCGAATGCCCACGTCACACACACCAGCTCTGCAGGCCAGCGGAGGACATGACGGGTCTTATGGCTCTCCACCAGGAGAGGCTCAGGGACCTGCGTACGAGGGCCATCGTGGCAGGCAGCTCCCCCACGTGCCTGACCAGCCCAAGCCCACCAAGACTGCCCAGTGCCGAGCAAGGAAGCCAGCTTATCAACTAGGTGTCAGCCTGGTGTGTCCTGGCCCAGGTGGGGGATCCGGAAGCCCTGTCTGCCCCGACACTGGAAGGCCATTCTTCACGTCAGAAGACCACGTGGATCCATGGACGGTCGCTGACAGCAAGTCAGGAACAGGTTCTTTTCGTAGTTTGCTGCTGAGCGGAGCACTCTCGTTTAAGCGCACACCCGAGGCTCAGCCTCTCATTGACATGGTGGTCTGACAACTCCTCCCGCTCACCACCAGCTGACCAGCTGACCTAAACTGCAGGGCCAGTCTCCACCACAGCTCCACAAGGCTGGGCCCGCTGCTGTCCTCCTCCTACAGAGGACCAGCTGAGGCCCAGGACAGGTAGGGGTCTCGTGCCCACAGGCACAGGGCGGGGATGCTCCTCCTTCACCCTCCTCCCCCTCGACCGGCCCACCCAGCCTCCCGGGTGACTGCCGCTCCAAGGACACCTGGCTCCTGCAGAATGCCCTGCGGCCATTATTAAAGAGTGAGGAAAGAAAAGGTCGAGGGGAGGCTTCCTGGGGAGTCCAGCTGAGCTCCTGCTGGAAAGGGGACAGAGCTCCTCTAAGTCCCCTTGCCTCTGCCCGCAGCCCCGCCCTGCCCTCCCCTGCCGCCCCCCTGTCCTGTGGGAGGGACACTGCAACCCCCAGGGGGCAAGCTCAGGGAAGACCTGCAGCAGCTGTCACCAGCAGAGCAGACAGGAGCTGGGCTGCGCTCCTGAGCCGGCCACAGGTGAAGCATTTCAAGAAAGACCCCTTTGTTCAGAGCCCTCCGGCTCAGACGGGGTTCCCGTGCCAGGTCGGGCGGGGGCTGGGCGGGTCAGAGTCAGGAAGTTCCCACTCAGGCATCCAGGCAGGCCCCAAGGGGGCACGTCCCCACGTCTGCACTCCTGAGCACTGGCAGCCTGCCCGGCTGGGGTGGGCCTCTCCTCGCCCTCAGCCCTTGGCGGCGGGTGCCCCTGAAGGAGACCCTGTGCCTGGGAGGTCTGCTGGGGAGCGGGCGGCACTGAGGGTGGAGTTCCTGTTATCTGCATGTTCCAGGCCTCTCGCAGCTGAACAGGCCGCGACCCCACCCAGGCCGCTCCCCACCCCACATGCCAACACGGGCAATGGCGGGAGAGGCCCCCACATCACCGTCACTGCCTTCGAGTCACACACAGACAAACATGAAACGGGAACCACTGCCCATTCTGTTTCCACATGGCCAGCCTCTGAGGAACAGCGTGAGGCCACACCCAAGGGGATGATGTGCAGGGCTCACGACTCGTCTGGACAAAACACCGAGTCTAGCTGCCTGGTGTTCGCCGGGACGGCTGTGTGTGACCCACGGGATCTTGTGTTGGTTCGTGGTGGTAAGGTTGGCGTGTTTGCTCTGATTTTGAAGTGACAAGCGGATTGAATACCACCTCCCCCTGGAGTGATCTTCCTGCATTACTTACTAGACTTCAGGAGGATGAATTAAGAGGAAAACTAAATTGCTTCTAGGAAGGTTTGGAGGACAAAGGGTTAATTATTCCTCCAGATTCAAAAAGACGAAGCCAGCAATCTCTGGGTCCTGGGCAGGGCTGAGCTGGTGGCACACCCTCTCCTTCAGCAGTGAGTCCTCCCTGGTCGGTCTCTGGGGGCCTGACCACAGGAGCGAGCCCACCTCACCGTGCTGCTCAGACTGTGTGAGCCCTTGGCTGGGACGCCCTCTTCTGATCAGACCTCCGCTGGCTTGGAAAGTGAGCAGGGGCCAGCGCCACCGGCCTGTGCCTTCGGTCTCCAGGGCACTTCAGGCTGCCGGCCACGGCAGGCCATCTAAAAAGAAGCAGGGATTACCAGCCACCTCTGGATGGCTCGGCTGGGGGGGAATGGGTGTCACTGGAGCTATGCTCTCTACATCTTTTTCACGGTGACATTGATCCCAGGTGGTCCATGGGCTACAAGGGCACCCAGGCGGCTAAGCTGCCCTTAAGAGGACAGCAGAGAAAGTCACGAGAAGACCCCGGCTGTGACCACTGGGGACAGAAGCCTGGAGAAGAGTGGAAACAGACAGGGGGCAGACCACGCCATGCGGCAGCTGCAGAGACACAAGATCCGGCCGACGTGGACCAGAACACCTCATCTGCAAGGACAGCTCCCTGCAGGGAGGGCAGCCCTTGGCAGGAGGTGCTGCAGGCAGTGCTTTCCCCAAGTTAACTACAAACTGGGCCTCGCGGCGCCCAGGGAACCCACTGCGACCACTGGACAGTGTTTATGGCTGTGCCCTGGGAGGAACCGGGTGTCGGCAGGTGAGCCCAACCTGAACCACTGCCAAGAGTGCCCTCACTCACGCCATTGGTCAGCCTGAACTCCTGCCGCTGCTCACTCCTCCTCCCTGCTCTGACTTAGAAAGCATGGAGCTTAATCTGTAAACAGGGGTTAGCGGGAAACTGCGCCACTCAGCATCAGAGCCAGCCCCGAGCAGCACTCCCCAGCTGGGCACGTCTCCCAGGCACCTGCAGGGCTGGTGACGGGCTGCTGGGAGCCCAGAGCCTGATTCAGTGGGTTGGGATGGGGTCTATGCCTCTCCAGTCCAACAGCTCCTCACGGGACAGCGATGGGCTGGCCCAGGGCCACACTTGGAGAATCACTGACCTCGAACGTGCTCCCTCTGCCTCCCAGTGGCCCTGCATCACGCACAGGACTGGTGAGGGTGAAGGATGGACTGGGACCTTCACACCTTTCCAACTGCTCCAGCCAAATCTCCAGGGATTCCTGCTCACTTTCATAAGTAAGAATAAAACTATGTTTAAAAATCTTGTTTTCTACTTAAAAAGCAACAGTGTGACTGAGGAAGGGTGAGGGCGAGAGGGTGACCAAGGGCAGCACGGACAGGGCTGGCCACACACGCCAAGCCCAGGGGCAGGCTCTCCCTCCTCCTTGGCAGCGTGGTGGCCTCTGAACTCCAGAGCCGCGCATGCCTGGGCTGCAGGTGAGCAGCGAGCGTCGCCTTCACACTCCAGTCCCCCTCCACTCTCTTCATTATCGCCTCTTCCAGGTGGAAGCCGAGTGCTGAGCCGCCTTCTGTCCGCAGGGCCCAGAGACAAGGCGCTCTCCCACGGGCACCGTCCTGTGGGCGTGTGCTGCTCAGCGGCCCTGGTCAAGTCTTTGAGCAAGGCCTCCCTCACGGTCAGCGGCCGAATCTCCGCAGATGCCATTCGGAGACGAGAGGAGACTCCCAGGGGGTTTGGCAAAGAAGTCATTGACACTGTGCACTCTGCAGGTGGCCGGGGGCTGTGACAGCTGCGGCCGCACAACCCTGCCACCAGGTCCACCTCGACACAGCTCCTCTGCACATCCCGTGCCCTGAAGCTATGCAGAGACCCACCTGTCCAGCTGGATTTCACTCTCCCATTCAGAGAGATCTTCATTTTATAGAAAGTTCATCTTCAGGGAACAAATGTTTTTCAACATACAGAGGGTCCTCAAACGCCCATCAGTCAGGTACTCGTCTAGAAACACCTGCTTGCACAGTGCTTAGCATACGTCTGTGAGCAGGACAGGGTCCCCGCCTCTGGCCCTTGCAGCCTGGGAGGGTGCACAGGCTGGCGGCCGCGGTGAGCAGGCCAGGAGTGTGTCCATCAAGCACAGGTGCCGAGATACAGAGGAGGGGCACAGCACTCCAGCACGAGAGTGGGAGGTGTGCAGGGGAGAGGGGAGCAGAGCTGACCACGAAGGGCCTCGGGGGCAGCAGCGGGGGCCTGGGGGGCAGTAGGGGCTTGGGCAGCCTAGAGTCCCAGACTCCATGCTGGTTCTTGGGAAGCAAATTCCTGTTTCTGCCACTCCCAGTGTCCATACTGGGCCACAGGACACGTCGAAGGGTTTAGACCATGACTTCTCCCAGTCTCAACTGCAGCGCCAGGAAGGGACTCCAAACAAACTCTCCAACGGGTCTTACCAACGTGAGGAAACCCAGAAGTCCTTCTCATCCTTGAAAAAGGAGGGAAGGAAGAAAGAAGGGGTCTTTTGTCACGAGTGGGGACAAGTCACACCGCAGATGATTACAGTACCTGCAAGGGGCCCTTGGGTTTGCAACTGCAGCAAACCTGCCCCAGACAGTTGGAGCCAGGTGGCGGTGTGAAAGCACAGGACAGAGACCCCCTGAAGAACAGCACCCCTTCTTCAAGGATGATGCCCCAGACAAACAGAGAATGAACTAAGATGCTTTCTAGGTCAAGGGTGACGTGGCAGAGACGTCAGTGGTGACATGCTGTCTCACACAGCAGCCTGCCCTGGGGGTGAAGACCGGGCTAAGAAAGAGCTGACCGCAAGGAGAGGAGCCAGGCAGCCAGCTGGGGAGGTGAGGTCCGCTCCGTGGGTGCTGTCACAGCCGGCCACAGTCCCTGAAGAGGAGGAGGCAGGTGCCAGGCCACGGTGGGCACAGGTCATGGTGGGCACACAGGCATCTCAGCATGGTGGACGCCAGAGCCAGGCGCTGGAAGATGGAGCAGAAGCCCAGTGGTGCCTCGCCGCCCTGCCGTGGGTTCTGCTTGCACGTGGCTCCTGTCCGACCCACTCTGGGCCAGACACCTGTGCTCTGCTCATCCCACTCTGCTGGATCATGTTGGCTTCCAGAGTTTCTCTCCACCATGTTAGATGCCTCTGGTTTTCCTCCCTGTCCCCTCCCAGGTTTAAGGCAAGTGCCCTTCTCTCAGGCTGGACTTGTCCTTGCCTTCCTGGCTGTGCACTGCCCAGCCAACTGCCGCAGGTTGCTGTGTGATCTGGCTCCAGCCAGTGGACAGTTAGGAGGGAGTCTGAGGACAGAAAAGCCGGAGAAACCGCAGCCCCTCCTTGACCTCGCTCTGCCTGGTGGCATCTGGCAGCTGCTGCCCCCTCCCCCTGCCAATTCACACCTGCCAGCTGTGGCAGCTGGAGCCTCCCCAGGTGTTCTCGCCACTCCTGGCCCCCCCAGCCTGGGTGGGACCCGCCTCCCAGCCTGCCTGGTCTGCAGCCCACATCCCATTGGCCACGTAATCCATTCCGAGTCTTAAATGCCAACAGTGCTTCCCCTCTGCTGGCTGCCCCCAGCTGATTCAGTGCTTGAGCCTGGCAAGGGATTCGCAGGTGTGGCGACTGTCCCTTCATTGGCCAGGGATCCTCCAATGCTCCATTCCTCTAGCCTCAGTGAAATCCAAGCCAGCAGAAGCCATCTTCCACCCCCTGGGGTATCCTCCTCAGAGCCAGTTCTGCATGGCTGGTGCCAGAGACACAGTGAGGTACTGGGACATGCAGACACACACCCCAGGACTGCTGTCCAGAATTCACTGGAAAGGAGGACTAGAGCTGTGTGGGCAGTCAGCACCATGGCCAGATCCAGACCAAGCTGGAGGCCAGAAAGACCTTTGAAGGAGGCTGGCTGGAGAGGCTGGAGAGAGGAAGTGGACAGCCTGTTGCTTTGCCTGGAAGTTCCTTGTCACCGTCTCCAGTGTCAGCACCTCTCTGCCACGTCCAGACCAAACAGCTAAAAAGGCAGGCTCACTATATCCTGACAACCTCCAGGGACAGTTAGGGTTAAAGTGACGTCTGCAGCTGAGCTGGACCGTTTTAAACGTGTCCCTGTCTGATGGATCACCATGAGGAGAAAAGAGGTGGCCAGTTAGACTTTGGCACATGCTTTCTCGCCACACCAACGGGGCCACGTCCCAATTTCAGCTACATTATGAAGGGACCCCAAACTGCCTCGGCAGATGAAATGTGGCTGCTCTTGGCACCTGAGACCTCCTGAACAGGCAGGCTGCTGAAAGCACCGGCCACTCTAGAACCCCAAGCTCAGGCTCTCGGGGAGCACACACCCCAGGAGTCTGGAGAGAGCGTGAGGAGGCGCAGTGGGAGTGGAGCAGAGGGGACAGTCCTGCTTGCTTCCTCTGCCGTAGGAGGTACATTCTTCTGAAAAGGCTGGAGCCTCCAAGCTGTGGTCTATTGCTCAAGAAGAAAATGAAGCACAATTAAAACTCAACTACACAGATCCAAAGCTCTTCTTGGGGAAAGTGCTAGAATCAATGTCACATTCTCTCTCCGTGTTCCACTTTGCAGAGACTGCATCTGGTGTCCTCTGTCCCCCCTTCAAGAACCCAAAGTCCCTCTGGTCACACCCCAGGTGTTAGATTAGGTAATGCCAGCTGCGGCTGTGTCCATCACGCATCCTGACATGTGGCTTCCCAGGCCTGGGAAGGGCACTTTGGTGAGTCGGGAAGCTGTCCACGGAAGATGGCCGCTTCTCAGGTCCCTTGCCCTCTTTGCCAAGGAGATGCCGAAGGGGCCAAGGAGTCCCTGATGATCAAGTTGAAGAAGGACTCCCTTTTGTGAGCACTGCTTGGAGCCTGGCACCACCAGAAACGTCCCTGTGCTGGGTCTCATGCACCCATCCCATCCACCACGGGGGAGGCAAGCTCACGTGCTCCCCCCGGGTCACCAGCCCCAGATGGGAGAAGTGGAAACGGAATCCAGGCACCCACAGTCCCAAGTCTCTGCATTAAAACAACGTGTTAACTGAGACGGCTGCTCCCATCTGATTTCTCTCTTCTCTTAATCATTTAAACATGGATGCGCCAGACTGTTGCCAATTCATCCCCAGACAGTAAATTCTCATATACTGGTTGCATTAAGTGTGCTGAGGTCCACACGGACCATAGAGGAAGTATCTTTTATTGATTCTATCTTCCCTGGGTGGCCAAGGAACTGGTCACAGAGGAGCGACTCAAGTGTTGACTGAAGGCAGTAATCAGGAGGGGCGTGTGGAAAGTGTGCGTGCATGCGTGTGCACCATTTACACCACACACCCAGAGGCAGGTGGGAGTTCACAAACTGCTGTGTGCAAGTCTTAGGTAGTGCCTAAGTCCCCCCCCACCCCGTCCCCTCACCATGTGCTTGGGATGGAGCACCATTGGTCAGTCTGGGTGTGCCTGACAGGAGGAAGCCCCAGGATGGCCAGGGTCACCGTAGAGCAGCAGGACAAAGGGCGCTGGGAACTGCTGTGGCCACACGGTGGGCCCTCCTCAGTGGTGGTCCCATGTTCCCCAGTAGAATCAGAGCAGCTCAGGCTGCCCAGGGGGAGCAGGCCCATGGGTCTTCATGGACGGTGTCACTAAGAGGTGCAGGTGCCCGGCTCAGGCCCGGGTTGCAGTTCTTGTGAGTGGCGTCTAGGGGCTCGGCGGGCTGCTGTGGTGCAGCACGGAGCACAGGCTTCCGGCCCCAGAGTGCCTGACGCAGTCCGCCCAGCTGGGGAGTAAGGATCTGATTTCCATCTCGCTCCGGGAAATGCTGGCCCCGGGACAGATGTCGAGAACATCGCTCTCCTGATGTTTGCTGTTGAATTGTGTGTGTGTGTGTGTGTGTGTGTGTGTG
>JAJEJO010002135.1:127970-165067 GCA_020662805.1 Glaucomys volans
CTGGGGCGTGGCTGGAGGAGGCGGGTCACTGGGGCGTGGCAGGAGGAGGCGGGTCACTGGGGCGTGGCAGGAGGAGGCGGGTCACTGGGGCGTGGCAGGAGGAGGCGGGTCACTGGGGCGTGGCAGGAGGAGGCGGGTCACTGGGGCGTGGCAGGAGGAGGCGGGTCGCTGGGGCGTGCCCTGGAAGGGTAGTTCTTCTGGCTTCTCCTCCAACTTGCTTCCTGACCCCACAGGAGCTGAGCAGCCTTCTGTACCGGCCCCTCCCCCATGACACGCTGCCCCACCTTGGGCCCAGAGCAGAACCCCGAGTCCAAAGTCGCTCTCCTCCAGGTCGGTCCTGTTGGGATTCTGGTCACAGCAACACGAAGCTAACTAAAATATAAGGCAGAGGAAGAAATATACAGTGGGGCAGGAGCGGGACCCAGGAAGGTCAGTCACCACCCCGAGAGAGACTGAGTCATGGGAATTGCAACTGGTGGAGTCCAAGAAACGTGGGTCCAAGTCCCCTGTCACCTCGTATTAGCTATGTGACCTTGACCACGCTCAGCAGCATTAGTGATTCATCAATAAAATGGGAATAAATGAAGGACCAAGCTCACAGAGTCTCAACGAGAACGAACTGCACTAAAGGGTTAATGCAGCATGGTGACGATGATGGGGAGGAAGAGCTGAACGAGAAGTCAGAGGAGGGACTGGTTTAAAAACAGAGCAGATCACAAAGGGAGAGGCTGGGAACGTGAGGGCGAGCGGAGGTCTGGGGACCGAGATGCCGGCAGTGCCTGAATGCCAGCGGTCAGCTTGGCGGTGGAGCCGCTGCGGGCTGACCCCAGGCCTGACGGGGTGAAGGGGCCAGGCCTGAGTTCTGGCCTCAGCTAGGGTGCAAACAGCCAATCACGCAGCAGTTACTGGGACTGAGCTAACTGACTCTGACCCCAGGTGTGCCCTGGACTCAGGGATCCCCAGAGAGCTGGAGACGCACTACTTCTGGGGACTCTGTGAGGCAAGGACTGAGGAGGTCTGCCCCGTCCATCATGGGGCAGCATCCGCCTGTGCTCATCAGCCTTCCCACTCCAGCTTCCCAGGGCTTCGACCTCAGTCTGAGTGTGACACCATCAGCTTCCCCCATTCTCCGGCCCAGCGATGGCATATCATGGGTGACCATGGGAGCGAAGTCCCCTCTCGATTGTCTGCATCTGCCCTGCTTGTTCTGCGTCCCTGGAGAACCCTGGCTGATGCACCCAGTTAACGGTCTGGCAGGGCTGAAATGCCTTCCTCTTGATATAACAGAGTGAGAACCAAGAGGTGAATGAGGTTCGACTTCCTTCTCAGCGACCACACCCCGACATTCACTCACGAGCTACCATGGCTCCCTCCAGTCTCCCCACCCCTGCCCATCTTCCACCAGTCCCACCGTCTTCCCTGGGTCCACCTGCTGGCGTGCCACCATCCCTGGGTGCAGGGCAGCGCAGCACCTCCTTGCCCCAGGGCAAGCTTCAGGCCGGGGACCACAAGACCACCAAGGGAGCGCCTGACCCCCAGTGTCTGGAAGGCCGAGGTCATCACTGACCTTGACCCAGAGTCCTGCAGACTTCGAGGGAGGTTCCTGCACCTCCACACCACAGTCACGTGGAAGGAGGGAGGCTGGGGCAAGCACACTGCAGACCCCGACTCCAATCCCAGCCCGTCCTACACTGCTCCCCTCCCCAAACTAGAACTCAGAGCCCCCTTCGGCCCCGGGCAGCAGCTGCTAGAGATCAGGCCACCTTTCCACACTGCAGCTCCGTCTATCAGGCGTGCCAACCCCTGGTTAGGAAGCAGAGGGTCTCCAGCTAAGGGGAGGCTGGAGTCTGTGCCCAGCTTCCACCCTGTCCACCAGGGGGCAGCATGGCAGCACTCGCTCAGTGCCATGTTGACTTGGTAACTGAGGCCATCCTCCCGACAGGGCTTGGCCGAGAGCCAGAGCTGTCTGCGGGCAAGGCTGCTGCTGGGAGTCTGGGAGACCATGTGGCTGAGCTGAAGGGGAGATGGTGAGAGAAGAGCTTTCAAAGGCCTTGTGGCCTGAGAAGCATGACAGGAGCAACCTTCTCAGCTGGCTGCAGGCTGCCCTTGAGGCTGAGCCAGCAGCACCACAAAGAGCCTTGAGCACGTGGTGCCGGGTGGTGGGAAAGTCTGCAGGCACAATAGCAGTGCAGGGTCTTCTGCAGGAGACAGTCGCAGGCCCGCGGTGAGGGGGGAGAACAATGCCGGCCTGCGGGGCCAATCAGAGCCCCTGCCTCCTGGCTCCCGGGGAGCGCAGGGAGGACCGCACAATGGGACGAGGAGCGAGGGGCGGCCTCCGAGGGTGATGTCTGCATGCCCCAGAGGCGCCGGGAGGCCTCATCAGGAGCACAGGGCTCTGTGCCTGTCACAATGCCCCTGCCCATGGGTGGTCACCCTGCGATAGCGGGCCGGGTTCTTGTTCTCACAGGGCTTCTGTCCCATCAGCAAGACACAGCGGAAAACCTGTGCCTCTGAAGTGTCGTGGACCCCACCACAGTTCTGCCCGTGAGCCCTCAGGGGGCGGCAGACTCTCGGGAGTCTCAGCTCCTCTGTCTAGAACATGGCCTCTCCCATTGCAGGAGACACTTTGGAGATGAAATACGATGACATGTCCCAAGGATCCAATACCTGAGCTGCCCTCGTGGGTGGGCACCACCAGCTCCCCTCCCCGAGATCAATCTAGCAGATCTGCCCATGTAAACATGGGTACGACAGATTTCGAGGCAGCCGACTGAGCCTAAAACGGAGCTCCACGTGCATCTGAAGGCTGTTCTCCATCCCTGCGTGACACTAAGTCACGTCAAGGAGCCATCGTGTGTCACTGGAGAAGAGGTCAGCAAACATGAAGGCCAAACGCTCGAGAGGCAGCCGTGGCCCTGGCCTTCCCCAGGCCATGGCAAATACTGACCCGCCGCCCACTGCCGAGCTCAGCGTGGCCACTGCCTGGTGCCCAGCATGTGCTCAGGAGGTCAGGAGCCCGGCGGCCACGCACACCAACAGCTGCTACTTGGTCGATGCAGACATCATTGGGACAGAACCTTCCCTACGTCATTCAGTGCTCAGGTGTCCGCTTTCTGCCAAGGCTGCTGACCACGTGACCTCCACTGGGACCCCCAGCTGCCCAGCCCCAAGACATCCATCACCTTGTCCCTCATCTTGGAAGTGGAAACCCAGGCCCCAGAAAGAAGGCCAAGACTGTTGTGAGGACCAGCCAAGGCCTGAGGTTCAGCCAGGGGTGGAGAATAAAGAGGCCAAAACACAAGGTGAGAGTGGACACGGTGGGCCAGTGGGCATCTCCCTCCTGGCCACCCACTTCCCACTTCGACACCACCACCCGGGAGGTGTCTCCAATCAGGCTGTGCAACAAGAGTGTGGAGCAAGCACAATCTACATGGCCGAGCCCAAAATGTCAGATCCGCAGACCCGGCAGGAGACAGAGCAGGAAGGGCAGCTCCGGCCTCCATCCAGGGAGCGGAGCTCTGGTTTCCTCTAGGAATCTGCTCTCCCTTCCCCACCCGCACCAGCCTCCGGGGACTCTCTCCATCATTTCCAGCAAGCGATGGAGGGGTGAGGAATTTGTAGCTGATATTCTGGGCACTGATTCCCATTGTCCCCCGCCCCCCGTGGCTGAGCCCCATGACCTGTGGCCAACGCAGTGCACACTCATACAGAGGACATGTGTTTCCTCAGCTGTGCACACACATGTGAGCGCATGTATGAGCGTATGCATGTGAGCATGTGTGCATGTATGAGCACAAATGTGAGCGCGTGCATGAGCACGTGTGCATTTGTGAGCGTGTGCATGTGTGAGCACAAGCATGTGTGAACACAAGTGTGATCGCATGTGTGTGAGCATGTGTGCATGTGTGAGCATGTGTGCGTGTGAGTGCGTGCATGTGAGCACGTGTGTGAGCGCAAGTGTGAGCGTGTGCGTGTGAGCACGTGTGAGAGCGCAAGTGTAAGTGCGTGTGTGAGCACGTGTATATGAGCGCAAGTGTGAGCATGTGTGCGTGTGCGAGCACGCACACGTGCATGACGACAGGAAGGGCAGGGCGGCCTGGCGGTGTTTCCACGGGGAAGATGCTGGGACCCGACCGGGCAGCTCTGGGCGCTCCGTGAGTCGCTGGCCTCGGTCACCGTCACTTTCCTTGGTGAGCACTGCCGCACGGCACATAAACACCAAAACGAAAATGCCACTTGTCACAACCCAGGGACGCACCACAGCAGCCACTGACGCCAGCAGCACTCCGCGGGGACAGACGCTGGCAGGAGACCAGTGAGCACGTCCCCTAGGCGCGGTGGCCTGGCACCTCCACCTGACGGCGGCCTGCCAGGGGAAACCCGCCCTCCAGGAGAGATGGAGGAGAAACGTCCACTGGTAGTCCAGGAAGGAGGCCCGCGGGCTCCAAAGGGCCTGCCTTCCCACGTGTGGTGTCCCCCGTCCCCAGCAGGACACCGTCCCTCTCCCGACCCATTGCCTCCACCACCTACTTCCTCCCTCACTGACAGCCCTGGAGATCAGCCTCCATGAGGAGCTACTGCTGTTTGGACCTGCAGCTCCCTTCCTTTGAGGCCAACCGCCCGGGCACGTGTCCTGAGCCGTCTGACATGACTGCGCCCGCACACCACGGCTGCCTCCACGTTGCTCAGTAGCCAAGCTGAGCTGGGATCTGGCATCGCCATGCTGGGCCTTGGGACCCCTCACTCTTGGTTTCCTCCTGCCTCTCCGGGCCCCCAGGGTGCTCCCCTTTGTAGTTCCTCCTCATCTTTGTCTTCTTCGTTCCCTAAGCACCACCCAGGCTGATCTCCCCCATGACACCAGGCCACTCCCACGTACAGGCTGTCACTAACTGTCCTACCACCTGTGCTCATTCTCCCACTCATACCCACCTGCCCACCAGCATCTTCACTCAGATTTCTTTTCTAGGAATGAATTACTGTTGTTTCACTCGTGCGTTTTCACAGGGTACGCTGCAATAACAAGACGTCTATACAGTGCACAATCGCCAAAACAGGGTGGTTAGCATTTCTCATTCATTTGAAAATACTTTTAAAATTTTTTGATTAGCACATAATAATAGCACACATTTATAGGGCAAGTGTGGAATTTTATAATCTAACTAAACAAACCGAAAGTATGAAAGTAGAATTCCTGGTTTTTCCAACCCACCTCACCCAAGCCAAATCTGCTCCAGTCACAGCCCCTCTCCTCTGAGGGAGGCCACCTTCGTCTCTCCTGCTGCTCAGGACCCCAAGCCCAGAAGCACCCCACTCCCTGCCACACCCCACACCCCAGTCGGCCAGCAATTCCCGCTCCACCTTCCTAGCACACCCAGAGTTCCCACCACGCCCTCCCTGGTCCCCAGCAGCCTCGGGAGAGGAGTGGCCTTACACATAGCAGCCAGAGTGACACAACAAGAACTAGATCAGACCACGCCACTCATCCTGACCCTCGTCCCACCTCACAGGTGAGAAACGGAGACCCACACAAGTCCAGGTCCATAACTGGCTCCACCGCGCACAGCTAGTAACCAGAGATGCCAGGACAGGGTCGGCACGCCAAACCTGCCCGAGTCCCTGTGCAGCCCCGCTCTGAGGTCATCCCAGTCCAATGGCAGGACGGGGCTTTGTAAGTGGAAGGCCCCATGGGACTACAACGTCCCACAACCCCCATTTCAGCCCAAGCTGTGGGGATGCAGAGCTGAACCAATGAGGTCACCCTTACATGGACGCACTCTACCAGGGAAGGGAGGCCAGAGGCAGCCCTCCTCTCCTTGGCGGAGAGACCCCCTCTCAAGCTCCAAGACCTGGATCCCACCCAGGGGAGCAGCAGCCTTGGAAGTCTGCAGAGACGAGCAAGTGGGGGCTAGGCGAGGGGGACCAGGGGGACGGTGGCAAGCGCGCAGAGCCAGCCAGCACCCCCTCACCAACCGCAAAACCCGCGCACAAGCCGTGATGTAATTTTCGTCTTGGACGCCTTTTATACCTCCCCTCCCTGCCCCAGCTGTGCTCAGAGGATTAGAGCACAGGAGAGACGAGGAGCTGCAGACCACAGGAGTCCCTGAGGAGCAGGCCCGCTGCACAGAGGAGCCAGGCTGCGCAGGCTGGCATCTCCAGCACCGGCCGCACGCTCCCCGGATCGGGGCTGTGGGTTCAGAGTGCGCTACAGCCTGACCTTCCAGGCTGGGTAATGACCTCCCTACCGTGGAAATAAATGCCGGCAGGCCGGGGCGTCCCGAGCCAGAGGAAGTCGAAGAGAGCAGAGCTTTCAGGGAGCTCTGCGTTCTGCTTAGGGCAGTGAGCTCTCAGAACCCCAAGGTGGGACCAGAGGGAGCATGCAAGGAGGAACAGGAGCCCTGAGTCAGCTGCACCCCAGCTTCTCCAGACATTCAGACTCCAAGTTGTTCTGACAACTAGGAAGTCCAAGCCTGGAGGAATGCTCCAGGACAATGGCCGGCTGCCACCCCTGGACACCCGTGATGGCCCAGCACCAGGCGCGAGGCAGAGCAGGCAGAGCAGGCAGACGCTCCCCCGAGTATCTCCCCCGACAGTGAGGCTCAGCAAGTTACCTGAACCTCCTAAGTGTCTATTTCTCACCTGTAAAATGGGAACCAGGTCCAACAGGTAGTGGCAGTGCCTGATTCGGTCCTCACAGGGTCATCCCGGCTGCTGTGTGGGAGACATTGGCCCAACAGCCAGGAGGAAGGGACCTCGCCAGCCTGTGCACCTCCCCGTAAGGAGCTGCACGCACCACACTGACTCCATCCCAGCTCTGCCAGCAAGAGCCCTGGGAGGGACTGGGCCACTGTCGCCACTGAACCACGATGCACCAAATTCCTCCAAGGGCCAGTACCTTACCTCCATTTAAAAATCCTTTCCTCAAACTGCAGTCACGGGAGAGGAAAAGGGTAGACTCGTGCCAGCACAGCCTCGCCACTCAGGAACCTGACCGTCATCTGTCATCAGGGATGCGGTGCACTTCGCAGAGTCCCCATCAAGAGACACAGGCACCTCACAACTAGCCAATGCTGAATGGAAGTCAGGAGACCCAACCACGCGTCACTTGAACACAGGGCTGTTTCAGTCAGCGTCTAGGCCGTGAGACTAGAAGACCTGACAAGAACAATCTTAGGAGAAAAGGTTTGTTTTGGGGCTAATGGTTTCAGAGGCCTCAGTCCATAGACGGCAGCCTCCATTCCTCGGGGCTCAAGGTGAGGCAGAAGATCACGGCAGGAGAGGGTGGCGGAGGGAAGCAGCTGACGTGACGATCAGGAGGCAGAGAGAGACTCCATTGCCAGACTCAAATAAACACCCAAGGCAGGCCCGGTGACCCCTCCTCCAGCCTTCAGTCACCACAGGTAATGCCACCAGGGGATTAGCGCGCGGAGTGGAGCGGGTCAAGGCTCTCCTCGCCAACCACTCCTCCACGCCTTCCTGCACTGCCTCCCAGGCCAGCTTCTGGGGGACACCTCACACCCAGACCATGACAGGACCTTCCACGTCTGAAGCAGCTTCTGCTGCTGGTGCCCAGGCCCCGGGGGTGCTGGAGTGTGAGCGTGGACAGACCAGGAACTCCCTGCCCACGCGGTCCGTGCTGAACTGAAAACCAACAGGTACCAAACAGAATGCCAGCTGACCACAGTGGACACACCAAGGGGGAGAGGACGACAGGAGGCCTGAAATGACAGGAGAGGACAGGAGGTGGGGCCTGAAATGTCCACGGAGAGCCGATTTCTGAGCCATGACCTGATGGAGCGGGGAAGGGGGCAGTTCCATGGGAACAGCTGCACAGAGCTGCAGAGGCCCGAGGCCCGCACACCAGCTCAGCAGGCATAGCAGAGCCCAGGGGCACTGGGAGCAGGGCCAGGGCTGGGATCAGAGAAGACCAGGAAGCCAGCAGACCCGGGGGACGTTGTACCACGGGGCAAGGACCTGGCTTTTCCCCTGGGAAGTGCTTTAACTTTTCCTTTTGAACTTGGTGAGTCAGGAACAGGGACGTGGAGCGGCAGCAGGGACGGGAGTGCTCCCAGAATCAGGAGCGAAGGGTGAGCACAGGGCAGCTCAAGAGCAGCACTGAGCCCAGATCAGCAGCCCCAGGCCAGCAGGGCATGGCTAGGGGCAGCCTGGGGCAGGAGGGCAGGCAGGCAGCAGGAGAGGAAATGGAGTCAGCGAGGAGGGGATCCCGGGCTAAGGGTCACAACTCCAGGGTGGGGCCAGGTCAGATGGGAACGGGGCCCAGTGCTGACCGCCTGGCCTTGCTGGGGGCAAGGGAAGCCTCCCGCCTGCTGAGGGAAACTGTGGACACTCCTGTGGGGAGCTGGGAGGTCTGGGCCACTCTGGGTCATCAGACTGACCGTGGGGAGCCCAGCTGGAGTGGACACACGCACAGTGCATCTTTGGCTGCGTCATTGCTCAGGTCACCCTGCTTTGCCCAGGCTTCCCTCCTGGAGATGTCCGTGGACGGAGGCTGAGGGCCCATCATGGGTGAGGACGAGGATGGCCAGGAGGGAGCAGGGTGACTGGTCAGCGGGCCCTTAGGAAGGGTCCTGGAGGTGGTGGGACTAAGTGCAGGGTTGCTAGGAAACCAATCCCAAGCCAACTGCCAACTGCAGAAGCAGGCAGTGAGTGGCAGCGTGTTCAAACGCACTTCATGACACTGCTGGAGGGGCAGCCCTGGCACAGTGCAGGGAGCACCAAAAGGTCTGGGTTCAAGTCCTCTCTCACTTACGAGCTGTGTGACCTCAGCTGAGCGACTGAGCCTCTCTGAGTCTGAGACCTCAGTTGTAAACTGGCCTGAGATATTCAGACTGCCAGTCACTAGCAGCAAGTGAGACGATTCTAAAGATAGTCGGCAAAACAGTCCGTGGCTGCCTGGATAACCAGGTCTAGCTGCCTAGATGTGCTTCAGTCTTATGGAACATTCTGGAAGCTACCGCAAAAGCCATAGACAGGTCATTTGCAACCCCCAGGAGGGGGCTGTACTTTCTATACACTGTACACACTGGACCAAGAGCTAAGGAACAGGACAGCGTGAGGGCCCAGAGACCAGGCGCGTGGCCTCTTCCAGAGTTCACTCGTCTATCATCGCTGCTAGCTGCCCAAGGCTGCCTGGACATGGTCTTCTGGTTTCTTCCCCCACCACCCTCGTCTCCCCCAGCTCCAGTCCCTGGGAGCCTCTGAGACAAAGGAAGGTGAGACGGTGAGTGAGGACCTCCATGTGACGATGGCCCGGAGGGCGTGACCATCTCAGTGCGCTGTCTGGAACATGCTGCTGAGAGCCAGCTTCCCTTCCCTGCTGGCCGTCCACCCTCATCATGGACGTGGCCGGCTGGAGCCCAGCAAACTAACAAAACCACTGCGGGCCCTGCCCCTGCACCAGGACGTCGGGTCTCAGCCTTGCTGGACGGCTCCCAGCACCCCTCCAGGTCCCTTGATGACAGAGATGGCTGCTCTCTGCACTGTCCAGCACGGTGGCCCCAGGCCAGGTCCACAGCGGTGGGAAGCAAAGGCAGAAGCAGGGGAGTGCAGAGCCCACCCTGCCCTGCCTCCTGGCCCTCCGCCCTCCCCACCAAGGTCAGCGCAAGCCCTGCAACCCCCAGGCCATCACCTGGGCCTCAGGTGGGTACCTGATGACCAGGGCCACACTCGGGAATCCAGGAATGCCGTGCCAGGACAGCCAAGGTGAAGGGAGCCTCAAGTCACAAGGTCCAGCAGGCCATGCAGGGGACGGGCAGCTCGAAGCCCCCAGGGAGCAGAGGGCAGAGCCTAGGCTCAGGGGAGTGGAGGTGCCTGGCAGGGCGCCGGGAGCTGCAGCTGGGCGCAGGCTGCCTGCAGACAGAGACTGCTTGGAGCAAGACAGACAGCGAGTGCCAAGCCGACTTCAACCTGTGTCACAGGCATGGGGTCCTGACAGTTGCGCAGGGGACAGGGGGAGGAAAGGGCTTGGCTGGCTGAGTGCTGCTGGGACCAGCGCACAGGACGGAGGCGGGGCAGGCCTGATGAGGGACAGCCCACCTCCTCCTGCCCGCAGGAGCGGCCCCTACCCTGCCAGAAGCCCCAGGCATCCTCTGCCCATGGGCTCAGCAGGCAGGCTGGAGGCAGCCACCTCTGGTGGCCACTCCCACCTCGCTAGGAGGCCTGTGCCCCACCCAGGAGGGGTCCTGCCTGTCTGAGCCGGGTAGGCCTTCTCTTTTCTCCACGCCAGTGACTAGCCCTGGGGTGGACGAGTGGCCCTGTTATGGCCAAGAGGACAGGAGGGGACGTCTGCCAGGGGCTTTTCAAGATAGATTTTACTCCGTGAGGAAGAAGCAAAGGATGGAGAAGAGGCAGGTCCAGGGCCTTCCTTCCACCCTGGGGGTTGCGTGAGGATGGGGAGCCACCTGCAAGCTCTGGGCACGCTGCACGAGGACCCGAGGCCCTGAGCCCAGGACGGAGGCTGGGCCCTGACGCTGCACAGGGCTAAGCCTGCGGGGCAGGACACGCCTCCAGGCCAGGCTAGGGGACGCCCAGTGACCTTGGGCCCCCCACGCAGCTTTCCACAGACCACTCCTGCCAACTCAGAGAGTGACCGAGGGCTCCTGTGACAGGACCTGGATCCTGAAGGACATCCCTTAGTAGAAGACACAGTGTCCCCAGGAGCACAGGAACTGGGCAGTGCCCAAGACAGAGCAGTAAGGCCACCACCGTCAGAGGCGAGCAGAGGGAGGGCTCTGGGCCCCACTGAGCCCTGCAGGGCCATTCAGCTGCCCAGGGGCCTCTGCAGCCCAAACTGAGTGGACAGCCCCCCAGGCAGACCTGGTGGAGCAGCGCGCCTTCCCGGCCACGTCCCCACTGCCTCTCATGCTTTACGGACACGAATCCCACCTTACGTCATGGTCAACTGCAAACCCTTGCTGCTGAGGCCAGCTCACCTGTTCACACGGTGGCTGGAGTACTGGCCATCATCCTCCAGTCCTCATGCCCCCTCCTGAGGGTGGCACCGAACCGCGGAAGACACGGCCCTCAGGGCTCCGCGCCTGTTCTGCCCTCCAGTTGCTTCTACTGGGCCCTGTGAACACTCCAGACGGGGCCCTTCCCTCAACAGACAGCAGCAGCACCACCAGGAAGCCCAGAGGCCGGTGGACAGAGATGGAGGCAGGAGAGGGTGGACTCCAGGGCCAGCTAGCTGCAAGAAGGAACCAGCAGCCCCAGGGGCCCAGAGCCCTCAGCTGGCGGGCTGGAGGTCTGATGATGTGGTTTAGGGGAGCCCAGTGAGGCTGCAGCCGGGGCTGGCAGGCTGGGGAGGTCCCTGGGCAGCGTGGACAGCGGAGAGCAAGGACGGCTTAGGCCCCTGTGAATACGTTCCAGGTCACAGAGGGACATGCACGAGCCACCACTAGAGGCCTGAGAAGAACAGGATCGCACCACACTCCAGGCATCCCAGGAGAAGCACCTCCTGGACTGAATCCACAGCAACCGCTGGCGGTGTGAGCTGGAGAGCCTGGAGCCCGGAGGGGAGCCTCCGTGAGCCCGAAGGCGGCGTGTCTGGCTGGCAGGCCTCTCCAAGCAGCTCCTGGGGGAGGGATGGGCCAGCCAGCCTGGTCCTGGAGGCCCTGTCACGTCTCACAGAGCACGCACCCCTCGGGCCGTTCCAAGGGTGAGCAGTGAGTGGTCTGGGGCAGCGCTCTTGGCCAGCTTCCTGGGGAACCACACCACCCAGTGGGCGCCCTTAAGAGCAAGTCCCACGACACGCATTCCGTCCATGCAGACCGCCATTCACAGGTACAGTCACTCCAAGAGACGGTCACAGGGAGCAGCAGGGAGTGTCCACCAAGCCAACCTCGTGTTCTTGCCTGGCTCCAGAACGGGGAGCACCGACCTGGCTGTCTTCTGATATGAACGTCACCCCAACATTTCACTCCACATCTTACTCATGACTAATGCATACGCAGCCCCTGAATTAAGGCACCTCAAGCTGCAGATGTCCCCAAAATGCACTGTCCCTTATTAAGACAAGCCGCTGAAGGGCCAGAGCTGGGTAAGCGTTCAGGGGACGCAAGGGGAAGCCCGCAGCGTTCAGCACAGTCAGGTGCTGCCGGAGCATGTGTGCAACCCTGAGAGCCGAGAAGCGGTACACCGGGGACAGGAGACAGCAGCATAGCCAGCGTGGAGCTCACTGGACACGGCCAAGTGGCTTCACAGCACCGGTCGGGCACAAGTGTCCCCCTTCACAGAGCAGCGCCCACAGACCCTTCCTGCTCGACTGACACGTCAGCCCCAGGTCCTCAAGGGGACAGCCACCCTGGAGGCTGGTCCTGGAAGGACATCTCTGCTCTCCACCCTTCAGGTCACCTGTGCCCCCATCCTCAGCCCTCCGCACAGGCGCGAATGCACACCGCCATCGTTGTGCCTGCTCTGGGTTACGCCAGGTGTTTGTTAATACCACTCACAGGCTCGGGTCTCCAGAAGACCGCCATCTGTGTCGGGAGCACAGTGCCTGGTGTACAGTCGGTGCTTAATAAAAGTTGGCCAGAGTGAATGAAATCCGACGGAACTAATTCGGGGTTTTGGATCGTGAGCAGGGAAGCCCGGGCCTGCCGCTGATTCTGAGAGCTGAGAGGACCACACTGCCCTCGCTGACCACCTTCCCAGGCTGGGCCGCAGGGGTGAGCATTCACTGAGAATTCAGAAGTGGCAGCGGGCTGATGGATGGCCACCACCCCCACCACCCCCATAAAGAGCTGTGGGACACCGTCTCCCCCACAGCCTCGGGCCGCTGGGTCCCTGGGAGCTTTATGGCAGTGTTACCATGGCGGTCACAGATGTGAGGCACCACGGAGGCTGAAGCACCACGGAGGCTGAGCGTGGAATTCCCCCGGAGGCGAGGCCTTGGCAGGAGCCCATTCGCAGGCAGCCCTGAGCCTGCGTCCCCTTCTGCGGGTGGAGATGGCGCTCTCACCAGGACACGGGGCCACCAGCTGCGTGGCATTTACAGTAGACAGAGCTCTACGAAGCAAGGCGGCGGGCGCAAGGTCCTCCACGACGCAGGGGTGCCATCTCCTCGCCAGCCTGGGGGCGCCCAGCTCCAGCAGGAGCTGCTTTGCCCCAGAGGACCTCTCGTCTTGCCTGGCCTTCCATGTAGCGCAGGGCTTGCAGGAGCTCGGGTTAAGGATGGAAGGAACCCCGCGGTTTCCAGTAAAGGAGGCCGCCCGCCCCGCCTGTGGATCACGCTCAGACTGACGGCTGAGACTGCCCAAGGCTCCCGGCACTCAGCACCCAGCAGCCCCGCGCCCACCACCTCTGCCAGGCCAGCGCTTGCTCCGGGTCCCCCCAGCACTCTGGGCTTCGCTGGTCAGTACCCTACTGACAGTCACTCATTAGAAGCATGGGGACCAGCCCCAGTAAGCAGCAGTCTGGGCCCCGCGGAGGCAGCATGGCCACTCATTCCCATTGTGAGAAACACCCCAATAAAAATGCCAAAGGTGTCTCACTGAGTCTGATGGGGTGATAGGGTGACTTCCACGTAACTCCACTAGTCTCACAATCCTTCCTTCCCAAATCCCAGGCTGCCCACCCCCCACTCTATCACAGGCCCTGGGGTCCAGCAACTCGGCAGCCCCTCCTCTCTTGATAGAGCAAATCCAGACATAAACACTGAGTAATCCTCCTCCAGGGAAGGAACTGCTGCTGGGTCAGGTGAGGCTGGGCGAGCACAGGAAGGATGCACAGTGTCCAGCAAAGCCCCCAGGCCTCTGTCCTGGGCACTCACAGCCCCGTGGGCACACGTGTGCCTGGGTGTCCCCCAGGACTGGAACGCCAGCCAACTCAGAACAGAGCACCTGGTGCAGGTGAGCACAACCGCAGGTGTGTGGGAATGTCCCCGAGGCTTCACAGGGGGAGGTGCTCCTGGCGGGGAGGCAGGAGCAAGAGGCGGAGGCTGGAGATGGCACATCCTGGAGAGGAAGATGGGCGGCCGCTCTCTGGGGCCATCAGCCCGGCCTTAGTCCCCACAGCCCATCTCCGACTCTCCCTGCCAAACTCAACTCCCTTGTCATGCATATTTTGGAAAGGCCACTGCCTCTGCCCACTAATCAATCGACCTATCAATCAATCTATCAATCGGGAGGTACTGAGCGATGTGACAAGCTCCTCCTTTTCTGATGGCGAGAGTCTCCTGGGGTTCTTAAAACAGACCCTCCAGGGAAGAGCTCTTTAAGCACAAGAAGATTCCAGCCGGACAGCCATGCCCAAGAGGCAGCCACCTTCTGCCACCGCCCCGCGGTGTGGCGAAGCCCTCACAGATGTGTGGCTGCAGGTCCCAGCAAAGGCAGGCCCTGATTGACAGTGATGTCACTTCTCAGCCCTGTGGAGTCCTGATGGGGCTCGCCCTCAGCTCCCTCGAGTGCGCGGGGGCAAGCGACGTCCTTGAGGTCAGTGAGGCAGGGTCATGGACACGCTTCTCAGAGGACATGGGTCTGCACAGGCGGGCCACCCCGCCACCTGGCCTGGCTATGCCGCTGTGAGGACTCCTGCTTAGAGGAGGAGCCCTGCTTCACAGCAGGGGAGGTGGAGGGAGGGACCCAGCTGAGCCCAGGGTGTGGGGCTGCCGCCTCACTGCCCCACGCCAGGCCCGCCGTGGCCACAACTCCAGAGTGGATGCAGACCCCTCGAGCTGCACGCGGGGGCCGAGGGCCACAGCCCAGAGATATCATCTCACCACGCACAGGAATGGCGTGTGCCCAGGGGGCTCCGTGGGGCTGAGGAGAGGTGCGAGTGGGCGGGGAAGCCATATGCCAGGGTCGGTGAGAGGCAAATGCAGGGCCCAAGGGAGGACGCTGGGCACAGGAGCCAGGGGCAGGGGCTCCAGGGGTGGCATGTCCACTCGATGAAGTTGTCTTGGCATCGCCTGCCTCCCCCCAGCTCAGGGCTCACTACCAGGAGCGCCAGCATTGAGCGGGCATCTCTGCCAAGTCCTCCCCTCAGGAAGGGGCATTCCAGGGCTGTGCAGGCGTCTGGGAGACGGTTCAGGAGCCTCAGACTGAGTATCCAGCCCTGTGATCTGTCACATGGGTCCCCCCCTGGTCTCACACTCCTCACTGTGGGCAGAGGCAGGCGAGTCTTGGAGACGGACTGGCCCAGGTCATCACTACCCATGTGAATCCCAGAGCTCCCAACTGCAGGAAGCCCAAGCCCTCCTGCACCCCCCTAGCTTTCTCGGTGCCCACTCCATTCATCATGGCCACAGGCAAGTCAGGTCCTTCTTTGGGATGCATGGGACCCTGACTGCACAGGACCCTGAGCCTCCAAGAGACTTTTTGTAGCCATTTAGCAGGGAGGAAGGGGGGGATCTGCCATCCTGGGTTGAGACCCAGCCTCTTGCATTTTGCTGGATGATATAAATGAAGAAAAAAAAAATAGGATTGTTACCCAGAGGGATCTGAGGTGCGGCCTATGGTTGGTCTGTGAACCCCCAAATTGTCTGGGTTTGTGTGTGGGTGTGTGAATTTCTGGGAATAACTGCAATTGCCGACAGTGCTGACCACGTATGTAAGTCGGATGTAAGTCGTATGTAAGGTGTATGTAAGATACCTTATCAGCTAGTCTAATCCTCATGCCCAGCGGGTGACAACTGGCTTTACCCTCACTTAAAGGTGAGGAAAGGGAGGTTCCCAGGGCTGGATAACTTCCCCGGGGCTGCAGAGCTGGTGAGCAGTGGAGCTGGGGTCTGAACCCAGCCGCCTGCCGCAGAGTGCCCGACGTTACCAACCGGCCTCTTCTGGGGGCCTCTTGCATGGACTCTGAGCACGTGGCTCTGAGGCACCCTTTGTGCAGGCTGAGGAGCCGGACAGTGCCTGGCCATGCCGCTTGGTGAGGGCCTGTCACTGCCAGCCAGCGCCCTCTTCAGCAGCTCTGTCCTCGCTGGACACCACTTCCTCACACCCTGTCACTTCTTGGCACTTACGTGACACCAAGTGCTTAACCAGATGCCGCCTTTGTGTGCCACAGCGTCCTCTGCCTCCCCGTGTCTCCCTGTCCCCTCAGCCTCTCTCAATCTCACTTGTCCATGAACCGGGGGCAGCCCACACGGTCAGCTTCCTGACTGCATCCTGGTTGGAGTGGCCGTTGATGGGAGGTGGCAGGACTGTCCTCTCTTCCGCCCACTGGCTTCCCAGGGACAGGGATCCCTGGAGGGCAGCACCGCTCATCCCTGGTCTCCCCGGGGAAGGGTCACCCACCAGGCAGCCATCAGAGAGGTCCAACACGTGGCTTTGCATACTCGCCCTGAACCTGGTGCTGGGGTCCCCAAGGGCTCAGAAAGCATGGGCAGGAGCCCCACTGTGGCCAGGCAGGGGCAGGGGACCCCTGCCCAAGACCCCAGGGAAGAGCTACCTGGGCAGCTCTGCTTCAGAGATTCGGCTGGAGATCCCCCAGCAGCCATGCATCCTGCAGGCATCTGACACATGTTCCTTTGTCCATGAGCTCAGAAGAGAATCTCGGGTCACAAACTCTCCGGATTTGTCCACAGAGGCTGCTATCCTCTGACAGGTACTCCACACTTCATGAGAAACGAGTGACTGGGGACTCCGTGGGTGGTAAGAGGCCAGGTTTCCAGAAACCCACCCCCAGCCAGCCAGCACTGGCCCTGGGTGTGCTTCCTGCTGCCGCTGAGCCCGAGCTCCATCCCAGGCTCATAACATGTCACAGCCATAGTCATGCACTTCCGGACCCAAGTGCACACTCAGCTTCTCTCTCACCCCCCAGGGAACTTGAGAGAAGACCTGAGAGAGGGTGCCAATGCTGACTTACCCCTTCTCCCAGTGAAAGCCCCTCCTCTGAACCCTCGTCCTCCTTCGCTGAGAGGGACCAGTGCTGCCTATCCAGAGCAACAGCGTCACAAGCTCACGTCCAGCAGCCTACAGAATGGCACGGGCATGCAGACCCTGCTCTTAGCACCACTGAGGTAGAAATAACTGGCACTACGAGTCCCCACAGAGACCGCATTGGGGCCTTTGGACAGCATCTCCCCATCGATAAACATATCAACTTCCCCAAAGCCCCTCACGTGGAGATCTGGGGGGAGGGCTCCAGCGAGCCGCTTACATGACCCTCCGCCTCGCGGGCCCTCCCTGGGGCAGGCAGTGCTCGCTTTACTGCCTGGCAACCAGACTGGGACTAAGCTCTCTAAAATATGAGTGTTTTTTTGGCTGGAGTAGCAGAGAGCCCGCAGCCCCACCGAGAGAGAAAAATTGAACACCCCAGGCCGTGGCTCCAGAAAGGGGAAGAACTAGGCTTCACACCGAGCAGGCTGAGCCGTGGCATTCTTTAGATAATGCCTGACAAACCCCCAAACAAAGGCAGCCAACTTAGCTGCATGTTCCTAAAGTGTATTCTCAGCAGATTCGAGCTCGCCGGAGCGCCGGGCTCTGCAGCCAGGTCCCCATCCTGAGCTTCCCGGGGACCCTGTGTCCCCCTGTCTGAATCCCAACAGAGTCTGCCAATCAGGATTCCTCACCTCGGGCTCAGGGGGGCTTAGCAACCAAGGTAAATGGTAGGGCTTTTAAATTTGATCCTTACCCTTAAAAACAACTGTCCCCCCAAGCACCCCACACCAATGGGCCACGACCCGGGGCCCATCCTCTTCACAAGCTGAGGGCCGACCTCTCGGAGATGGGGAGACAGGGAGCCCGGCTCAGGTCCAGGGCTGTCCGCTCATGTCACTCATGCTGCGCGGGGCTTCACTGCAGGGTCCTGAAGGCTCACATGTATATATGTCACATGCACACATCTCCTTCGCCACTCTGTCTCTCCAATATCCATGGTTACCGTTAGTGTGATCAGGTTGTGTGCCCACACAGAGCCAGCTTGACAAACAGGGAGGAAAGCTTCTGTGGTTGGGTCTGACCTTCTGGGCAGAGCTTGCGTGGCTGGCAGAAACAGCAAAAGAAGTCATACCCATTTATGTACGATTTATCACAATGCATCCCACCGCCATGAAGAGCTAATTAGAACAAATAAAAATTTTTTTTTAAAAAGCGATGGCACAAGGCAAGGCAGGGGCTTCCCCGTGAGGACCAAATGCCACATCACTGAACTTCAGGGTCACTAAACGCAGCTTCCATTCTTTCTCACCTCCAGATGGTAGGTATTGCGCTCATCTCTTACCCCAAATCCCAGGATCTGTGCCCTGAGTGGGCCCCTTGTCACAGTTTCTCAGGGGCAGGAACTCCAAGCCCAGAGACTAGAGCGGGGCCCTTACACACCCCAGTTTGCAAACTTAATGAGATCACCCTCTTCCCACAGAAGGCAGGGCTCCACTCCAAAACATGGAGAATCAGCCCTGCTGGCGGAAGTCCCACTGACGCTCCTAGCTAACTCTGACCTCGTGCAGGATTCTGCTAGGGACCTTGTCCCCTTGAACCCAGAATAACAACTCCTATCCCTCCTCAAGCTCCCATTCAGGAGCCAATCGGAAAGCACTTTGAGTGCCTCTAAGAAAGAAGATCACAAATGCAAGATACTCAGCTCTGAAAACCTCGGCCTGTCTGGCTCCTGAAGATTCCTGCATGTGGCCCCTTCCTGATGCTTCTCTGCACTGAGAGGCACCTCCAGTCCAAAGCACAGTCCAGGATCAGGATCGGGAGGTACAGTCAGCTTCCTGTGGCCTGAGCTTTGAGCGAGTCACACCTGGTAGATTTAAGTGGCAGCCACTACGAACATGGAGGCCAGGAACATGTCAAACATGGAGCTTGACAATGAATGTCCGAGGATTCCGGGACTGCTGGGGTGAAGACAAGAGCACTGGCACTAGAGAAAGGGTTTCAGGCTGACCACAGGCCAGAAGAAGCGGGCTTACACACAATGGCCACACTGTAGGGGTCAGGCAGCAGCTGTGAGACCACCCACTCAGCCACATGTCCGTGTGCGCGTGTGCATGTGTGAAGACACGAGGCACTGTCTTTTGAAAATGACGCTTTCTTCCTTAGCATATGGCCTAGCTGGTGTACAGGTCCAGGAGTGGCCTGTTGGCTTGGTCAGCAATTCCACTGGTTCAAGTTTGTCCTGTTGGTTAAGGATGCTTCTCCCCACAGAGATGGCGAAGGGAAGTCAGCCCCTCATGCAGCTCTAGTGACCAATGGTCCCAGGTGTGAAATGGCAGGTTGCAGGCAGGAGCACACCCAGGCAGCAGACAGGGGAGCAGACCACAGGTAACAGCTTGGACCAAGCTTCCGCAGCTTCCCTCCCCATGCTCCGCCAGGTAATCCATTCAGATCCACCCGTGGCCTGGCCATAGATCCCGTGTCCTGACATGCCAAACTCCAAACTCACACCCAGTGGCCAGCTGACACCCCATGAGGAAACCACGGTGCATGGGAAGCTTCAGTGGCCACAGCTCTCTGCAGGTCCTCCACCCACTCCTCAAACTGCCAGCTAGTGAGCCAGCTAGCAGGTCACCACCTGCCTAGCAGCCACCTTGGGTTCCTGTCGATCCCTGAGCACCCCCAAGTCCCATCAGGCCTCCAAGTCACCTCCACCCTTTCTCTGCCTCTCCCATCTGAACAGTTCCTGCAACTCATCTTCCTGAACCAGGACCCAGCAGCCATGAGTTTCTATGTCATCGACCAGCTGTGGCAAGCCCTCCAGTGTCTCCCAAGGATTTAGAATAAAGCCAGGATCCCTGCTCTGATGTACAAGAAAGGTCAACTGGACCGTCCGAGCCCGCCAAGGCTCCCTCCCTCCCCTGCCCGCTGCAGCACACTCTACCTTTGGGCCTCGACATGGCAAGCCTGTTTCCAAAGCAGGGCCTTCGCTGGTCACATTTCCTGCCTGGAACACCCTCCTTTTCTTCCTTCTCCCCTTCTCCTTCCTCCTCCCCATCCTCCTCCTTTACAGGAAAGGCCCTGGGCATTCAGCTCTTAGGTCAAACAGGTGTCCCTAAATCACTGCCTGGTCCCTTGACCACACACCCTACACAGCTCTGTGTTTCTTATTCCTAGCTGATTCCTCTGACTCCCCCATACCCACGAGCAGAGAAACCACAGTTGAGTGGTTGAAGTGGAGTCCCACCCATGGCAGGTTTTCCAAGCATTTTCAAATGCATGGTTTTTCTAATCAATGAAATCATACAAATGCACTCAGAGTCACAAACATGCCGTTTTTGACACCTTAGATGGACTGTCTTTATCGTTATCACTGTGCACAGAAGCAGCACAAGTTAATGGTTACTTTTTGGTTAATATCAGGAGACAGAATAAAGAAATTGAGAAGAAATGATATGACTCCCCCAATTCACTCCAAACTCCAGCCTTACAAACACCTCCATGGTCCATTCAAACATCTGCACTTAAGAACCAGTGTGGCAGACAAGAGACCTAAATCTGCATCTGGGGCTCAGCCAATCACTACACAGGGATGCCAAGTAAGCCACACCCCCTCTGAACAAGCCAATTACTACACAGGAATGCCAAGTGAGCCACACCCCCTCTCTGAACAAGCCAATTACTACATGGGCATGCCAAGTAAGCCACACCCCCAGCTTTGTTTTTTCCCTTGTAAAATGAAGATACAGTCAGCCCTGTGCACTGACTGGAATGCCAGGAGGAACAGTAAGCCTAGGACAGCACTTCCCACACATGCACTTCCGGAGGAAAAGTGAGCCCACTTGTGACTTCGCACCTGGGTGGACTTTTTAATGGCTGCAAATCCACCTGATTGCTGATGTCACTGGAGAGCACCTGAGCACCTTGGCTCAGTGTTTGGAATTGAGTGGGAGATGAAGGAGGCTGTGAAAGAAGAATCGTGAAGAACAGTCCTGGCATCGGCGTGAAGGCTCCCTCTGGGAGGCAGAGCTAATATTGGGAGCAGGACAGGCAGGCCATGGAGGTCAGAGTTAATCTCAGCCCGAGGCCCCTCGCAGTGGCCCACCCATCCCCCGCCACTGAGATGGCCATGCTGTCCATCTGAGCTGGATGGCATTAGCAGCAGCGATTAGAGTATGCCCACAGGGCCTTCCAACTCCCTCTGCTGTTAAAACACTTGTTTTCAGCAAGATTTATAGGCGCCTTGGTGGAGTGCAGGTGGGTTGCCATGAGGGAAGTCCGTCCACTTGTAGCCCTGGTTTTCTGACCTCTGCCAGGTCTCCAACAGCTCCCAGAACCAGGAGCCACAACCAGAGGAAAACAGGTGTGACTGTGGCCTTGAGGACAGCCAGAGTGCCCACGCTCTACATCTGTGAAATGGGCTCACCTCGCCAGACTTGGACAGGTGGGCATGCAGGGCATTTGGGAGAACATCACTCACACTGTGGCCATGCATCCCCACAGGGCATCAGATGCAAAGGAGCGGGCTCAGCCTGGTGGACCTGGACTCAAGGTCCCCAGCGAGGACAGGCTGTTAAACACTGCAGCAGGCTCTAAGAGAAGCACATAAGCAACCTTTCCAAACACCTCTGTCTGCAGTGGATCCCTGCCCATCTGAGGGGGCTCGGTTGCTGGGGAGGAAGGTGGGGAGGAAGGGCAGGGGCCATCTTTGCCAACGATACAACACTGCTCCCGGAGTTGATTGGAGTACGGGCTAATTAGGAAAATTAGTCCGTCTCCTTGGCTAGTAAAGAAACACATGAAGGCCAAAATCCAAGGGGAAGCAGGATCCTGAGCAGCCACTGCGGGGGCAAGAGAACTGGCCCTGAGCCCATGTTCAGAGTCCAGACGACTTCCACTTGCACTGCTTTCCCTGCCTCCTGCAGACAAGCCTTGGCTTCCTCGCCATCAGGTGACTTGGGACTCCAGCCTCGGAGGCTTTCTCCTGTCAGAGGAGCTAACTCACACCAGCCCTGTTGTGCACAGAACAACTGTAGGCTCCCTGCTTGACTCCTGGGTGGCCCGGAGGCCTGCACACCTCCCACCTGGTGGCAGGAGCCAGGGTGGAGCCAGGGAAGGGCTGCCAGTCCCTCTACTCACTTCCAGCTGGAACCAACTCTGCTTGGCGGGACGAGAGCACACAGGTCCAAAGCAGAGGCTGAGGTTTTCACACGTGGCCTTGCCTTGGGCAAGGTACTTTAGTTCTCTCAGCCTCCATTTCCCCTGCGAAGCAAGAGAATCTGGAGTAGAAGGTCACGCCCACCATGGACCAGGCACCAAGCAGCGTTTTTCACTCTTCCTTTCACTTAGTCCTTAAGAGAATCCTGCAGGATTATTCCTACTGGAGTAGTGTGCAAAACCACAGAACGACCCGAGCCCACACAGGTCATGTTTGCAACCAGGATTCAAACCCAGTCTGCTCAACTCCAAGGACAAATCCTTTTTCCAATTTTGTAAGAAGGTGATCTGAGCACTTGCAAGACCACGTCTGGAAATAACTGGAGGAAGGAAAGTGACCACACCACACTGTGGAGGCCTTGGAAGCTGCAGAGGACCAGCATTCTCAAGTGCCCTGGTGTTAAAATGACTCTGACTCAAGTTCTCCAGCTCTCTGCCCCTGCCACCACGCAAAAGGGTTATAATTTGGGAAGCAATTGCAATGCGAATTAATATTAAAATTGTTAACAGAAAGAATGCGCAGCTGGGCATGGTGGTGCTCATTTGTAATCCCAGCAACTTAGGAGGCTGAGCCAGGAGGATCACAAGTTTGAGACCTGGGCAACTTAGTGAGACCCTGTCTCTAAGTATAACTTTTAAAGGCTCAGCGGTAGAACCCTTGCCTAGCATTTGGGTTCCATCCCCAGCACCCAAACACACACAAAAACACCATCTCACGACAGTCCTCATATTTTTCCTGCTAGCAGGATGCACGGAAGCTTTAGAAGGAGGAGCACTGCCTGTCTGGACTATTGCTACCTTGCGGGCAGCAGGGTGGGCTTCCTCCAAAACCCGTCCATTGAACCCTGAAGACAGTCCCGGGGGCAGAACATGCCCCACAGGGCAGAAATCCTCTGCACACCTGAGATCCTCCTCTTCTCTGTGGGACTCAGGAACTGAGCTCTCTTGCTCTGCTCGTGGAGGGGCCTTGGGACCTGGACTGCTTTCCTTACAGAAAGAGGCTCAAATTCAGAAAGTAACTTGCCAAAAGGGAGGTGGTGGCAAGAATTGGCTGGGTGGTGCCCACGGGGGGGGGGGGGGGCCCGGCAGCTGTGAGCTCCTCTGTCCCCCTGTGCCCTGGAGCCCTGGGAAGGCTGCAGGGCCCTCTGCCAGGACCCCCGCCCCAAGGATCCCAGAACCTGGCACTACACTGGTGCTACACTGATTCCCAGGCACTCCAGGGCCACACCTGCCCAAGCCATCCCAGGCTTAAACGGAGTCCTGGGAAGGAATTCCCTGTCCCAGCACAACTCTGAGAAGTCAGTCTGGGGACTGCTCCTATTCCAGGATGCACATTGGCTTTGCTAAAAAACAAGAAAGCCAAGCATCAACAAAACAGGCCAACAGACTGCGGTATTCCTCTAAAGACTCTCATTGTAAAGTCATAAACGGTGTCCCTGGGATGGCTGCACTGTGTAAATCGGGGTACGCTTGTCCTAAGGGCGAGCTCCCAGCCAGGGTCGCTGGTTTTGCTGTGCAGCCGTAGAGACACACTGAGTTATTCATTAACTCCCTGCGTGAAGCCGAACAATAAAGCTGAAGTGTGTTAAACCAACCCAGATGAGGGGTTAAATCACCTCCCGCCAGGAGGTCTAAACCGCTGAAACCCCCGAGCACACACACTCCCCCTTGCTCAGGCTGCACATTTCTAAATGGAGATAACACCATTTATTCCCATCCCAGGGGTCCCTGGGAGGAACGCTCCCCAGAGTCCCTTCCAGCTGTGATTCCAAATGTGCCCAGGGATCGAGGCAGAAGGGATGGGAAGAGTGGTCTGAAGAGCAGGAGGCTGCATGGCCAGGGAGTCCAGCCAGGGCCCTGCACAGCCACCACTTAGCTCTTACTTCTCCCCAGGGGTTGATGTGTGAGGAACAGCAGGCAGCTGTCTGCCACGGCTGCCACCGGGAGCTGCAGGACACCGAGAAGCAGCACAGAGAACTCCTCCTGGGCCCATCCTGCAGGCGGCCGACGAGGCTGCAGACTCCGACTCTGGGGGGACCCCGTGTCTCCTAGCTACAGCCGAGGACTGTGTTTCCCTTTATTACAACAGAAAACCTGTGTCCCCCAGGGACTGTTCAAGCATCTGTACAGGGCACACCGTGTGTGTGTGTGTGTGTGTGTGTGTGCGCGCGCGTGTGCCCTGCTCAGGCACAGCAGCCACCAGGACCCCCTCCTCACGCAGCCTCTCTGGACAACTGAAATCCGCAGGGCCTTCCTGCCCTCCAGCAGCCCGACGGCTACAGATGTGCCGAGATACAGCCGTGTTTGAGGCAAACAGTCTCAGGACTCTAATTAAAGTGCAGGAAGTACCTCCTCCTCAAATTTCCTTTAGGTTCAACTCCATAAAAATCACTAGGCAATCTCCAATAGGCAGAGCGCTCGGCAGCCAGCAGCTGGGCAGAGCGGACAGAGCAAACAGGCGAGGGCCACCGTGGGGCCACACCCCAGCATGGACTCCCGCCTCCTGGCCCCCTGCCTGCGACTGATCTTTTGTGGTCCCATTTATGAAGTGATGGTTCTGCATCCACCTGGAGGTGGAAGGGGAAGGTGCTGTTGACTCGCCTGGGCGACCACTGGTCCAGGCCTGAGATATGTGCTCCAGGCCACTCCAGCCCCTGCACCCAAGAGCAGAGTGACACCAAAGAGAGTCACCCCACAAACATGTTGGGGACCCTTGTCACCCATGCCCAGCCCCAGGGTCAGGTGTAGAGGGTCCCAGCAACAGGTTTGGGGGTGAATGGGAAGCTCCGTCTCCATGCCTGTCACCAAGGCTCCAGTCCCGACTCTTAGAGACCTCGTCAGTATACAGAACGCTCATGTTTCCGGTGCCCGAACTCTGAGGACTAAGACTCCACATGACCGTCATCAGGTCCAGCCACAGTCCCGTGTGGTGGTGGCAGAGCTGAGGGGTGCTGAGTCTGGGGGAGATGCGCTCCAGGTCGCCTGAGGTTTCCTAGGACTCGCTGTCAAGCTGGAAGAGAAACGGGTACCCAGCCCACTGTCTCAGGGCCCCATGGCACACCAGGCCCTGTCTGTGGGCACACTCGGGAGCCTTCTCGGGAGCATCGGCGGGCACCTCCAAGCCCAGCTGCAAGGAAGCACAGGCCCCCAGGACCACTCTGACTGTGCTGAAGCATAGCAGGGGCTGAAGGCCTCGGGCCGGGGCAAGAGGACCAGGCAGGGACACACCTGGGCACACACGCACTGGGCCAGACACATCAAGCTGGGGACGCAGTTGTGTGGACACCACAGACCCTGCTTCCGCTGCCCCGGCTCGCTTCACCACTGCTCACAGACATCTCCAGGCCTCACCACCCATGGGGAGCGTGACATTGCCACAAACTCAGAGGCCGAAAGGAAGGACTCGGCAGGGCTGTGCTCCCTCTGGAGGCTCCAGGCAAACCTGCCCCTCGACTCAGCATCTGGTGGTGACAGTGCCCCTGCCTTGCAGCCACGTCACCCATGTGCATGAGACCTCCTCTGCCCTCTCAGAGACTCATGGTAGCATCAGGTTCCTCCCAGATACCAGAACAATGTCCTCATCTCAAGACCCTTAGTTCAATCGGAGCTGCAGACACTCTTCTCCAGGTATGGTCACCGCGCAGGCTGCAGAGATTAGGAGCTGATGTCTTTGGGGTACTTTTCTGGAGTGCTGTGCCCACTTCGGTCAGACACCCAGGTGGTGAGAACACAGACCACACACCCCGCCTGCTCCCCAGACAACACCCTCCTGCGCTCTGGAGGAGTGTCAGCAGCCACGCCTCTCAGCCCTGGAAAGGAACGAGAGTCGTGGTCTCAGAGTGTCCTCTGGACCACTAGCATCACCAGGCAGCACACCGCAAAGGCACCTCCTGGCCCAGCTCCCTCTGAACTAGGACCTTGAGGCAGCCCAGTGACCCCACCCCAGCAAGCCTCTAGTGCTTCTGAGACATGCTTGCTGTCTGCGAACCACCAGCCAGGAGGGCCCGGAGTCCTTACCCTAGTGTTCTGTCCACGACATCTGCTAAACTTACAGCCAGCTTCTGCTTAAATGCCACCACCTCATAGACCTGCCCGCGCAGGGCTCACAGTTAGAATGGCTAGAAAAGGCTCCAGGCTACTAACACGGCATCCAGGGAGTGCTGTCAGACACCGCCAGCAGTCTCCACCCCAGGGAGCTGCTCTTTGCACAGCCCTGAGCTTGGGGAATCGGGCAGCCCCTAAGTGCCAACTTCTGGTCCACAGCACTGCCTGGCACCCAGCTGTGACCATGCGAGGTGTGGCAAGCAGCAGTGGAGACTCGCACTGGGTGTGGGGAGGAAGAGGGAGCCCAAGGCCAGGCCTGCCTCCTGCCACTGCTCTGCCTGCTGGCAGGGCCTTCTCCTGCCCTCCCTGCAGCTCAGCTGCCTCACACAGGGACTGAGGGCCGTGCCCGGACAGCCCAGCCCTCCGCCTCTCAGCTGGAATCTGCCCCAACCCTCCGTGGGGCTCCCTGAGCAGTGCGCTGCAGGCCTGACAAGCGCCCCCCAGGTGCCAGTAAAGGCTGGCCCGCTGCTCCCCACCCCGCCGCAAGGCTGTCCTCACCTCTGTCGTGTACATTCGAGACAGAAACCTCGGCTCTCTCAAGATCCCACGGTGGGTAAGAGCAGAGCTGGGGTTTGAACCTGCAGCTCAGCCAGCATGTGCCGGACA
The DNA here is from genome assembly GCA_020662805.1 of Glaucomys volans. Classification (NCBI taxonomy): domain Eukaryota; kingdom Metazoa; phylum Chordata; class Mammalia; order Rodentia; family Sciuridae; genus Glaucomys; species Glaucomys volans. Next base: position 154,733 of record JAJEJO010002135.1, read on the forward strand.
GGGACTTCAGGGGCAGGTCTGCCCGTGAGGGCCGCCACGCCAGGCTTGGCTTCCGAGGACAGTGGTGAAGGCAGAATTTGGGCAGGGGCTTTCTTTTTTTGCAAGTGGACCAACGTGCGTGTGGCTGCTGGGAGCACCTCTGCAACTCAGCTCAGGGGTCCTGGCGGCCCATTCCGGAAGCACTGGCTTCCACTTTAAAAGCTCTGAGGACCACACAGACACAAGCTGGAAGCAAGGCTCAGGAAAGTGAGCTGGGGCTGGGCCCAGCGGACGCATACCAAAGGCAGACAGGGAGAGGGACGGAGACCCAGCAGGTGGCTGTGAGGCCATCAGAGCACAGCGGTGGTCCTGCAGGAGAGCAGTCAGGCTGCAGGAGAGCTCAGCCTTGGTCAGCCTGCACTCCTGCCTGCTGCTGGCCTGAGGCAGGGCTCCCCTTCATTTCCTCCTGGGGGACCCCACTTATTCCTCATTCCCTGGAAAAGCATGCCAGGCGCTGGGCTCAGACTCACGTGAGACCCAGGGAACTGGGACAGACAAGCCAATACGACCCAGGACTCCAGACCATCCACGCCCGGGGCTGGCCGCTTGGGACACACTCATGTCACACTCCTGGCCATCATTAAAAACACCTAGTGGGCTGAAGCTGATCGTTAGACATGAGACTCGACCCGCAGGGAAGCAAAGGGCTGAGGAGATCCTGTCCTGAGGGTCCCTTCTGGCCAGCCAGCTTCAAGGGCCACGTAGACTGGGCACACTTAGGAACACGGGATGAGTTGCAAGGTTACCATAGAACAGCTTCCAAACACACAGCTGGTCCTCCAGAGAACCCTCCAAACCAGGTGGCATTCCTGTCCCTGCAGGCGTGTCACATGGTCACCTGCTCAGCTCCTCGCATGCAGAAGGGAGAGGAGCTAAAGGAGGATGGTGGCTGTTGCCACCGAGAGACTGTGATTCTCAGCATCGCAGCTCAGGGGCAGAAGGGCCAGATTACGCTACACACCTGCGGGGGACACTGCCACACCTTCCGGCTCAGCCTGCTGAGCTGCTGCTGCAGACTGTCTCCCAGCAGTGCCTTACCCACAGGGCAGGGCACGTCTTGCTGCTCTGGGGCTGGAAAACCCAAGGCCAAGGCAGAGTTGCCGTGTGCTACCGGCTCTGTTTCTGGCTCACGGGAGCACCTTCTTGCCGTGTCTTCAGGAGGGAGGGACAGCCAGCTCCTGGGGGCCTCATTCATAGGACACAGTCCCACTGTGACGTGAGCCACCTCCTGGACACCCTCACACTGTGGTGGGGATTTCTACCCACGAGTCTGGGGGACACGAGCATCCCAACCATGTGCTGGATGCTAAACGCCTCACAGGAGTCTCTCACTGCTCCTGAGGGTGGCGTGAGAGACAGGCACAGGAGAGACCCCTGCTCTGCAGGTGGCGGAGCTGAGGCAGGGGCCGTGTCGACACACCTGTGCGGCCACAGTCAGAAGCACAGGCACCCAAAGGAGCCACGGCCGAGCCTGGGCCTAGCAGGTGCCTCCTCCCCGCACACTATCCGGTCAGCAAGGGGAACGTCCAGGCTGACTGGGACAGACATTGTGGGAGCCACAGCCTCAGGCTCTTTGGGGGAACCTCTCAGCAGCCCTGCGGGGTCTCCAGGCAGCTGTGACCCCACCGTAGTGCTGAATGCACTAAGCAAAGAGCCAGCACTTGAAATTTATCTTCAAGCCCAGAAAGAGCTTGAATGAATTTCAAAGAGGAAATGCCCAAGATGGCCATGTTTGGACAAAGCTGACCAGGGGACAGGTAAACAGGCCTCCAAGTTGGTGCTGATGACAATGTACATGGCCACAACCCTGCTGGGAGGACAGCCTGGCAATGTCAGAACCCTCAAAAATGAACAGATCTTTTAAACCCAGCAATTTCTATTTTAGGAATTTAGATTTAGCAAATTTCTTACCCATTGTGGGCCTTGGCAGCTAAGCCTTTGAGAATCTGATAAAAGCTGTCATCCTTCTCCCCCCAAAAACCCACATGCCCGTGACCATTTGCATACAGAGTTGCCTGGTGTCGGTCTGAAGCCATCAGTGGGTTTCATCTATACCCCTAAAGACAAGAAGGAGCACTGGTGTCCAGCTGATCAGTCCAATTCAGTTTCACAGCACCATTTCAACTGATGCTGAAAACCTCAGACTTTCAATGGCATAAGAAAATGTTTGCGATACATTGTTAGGTGTGGAAGCAGGTTATAAAATAAGACCCCTCTAAAAATAAATGAGGAGAAAAAGAGAGAAGCCAAGGGGCAAGGTGCCAAAACATCAATAGTGACCACTTCTGGGTGATGAGATGACAAGTGATTCCTGTTACTTCTTTATGATCTTTCATGTTTCAAATTGGCATAATAAATGAGTGCTCCCTTGATTCTCAGATATAATTATTTTTAAAGAGAAATAACCTAGTGCCATTGCCTCCATAAGCTTAAAAGTTCATTCTCCTTCCCAGTTCCCAGCCTCCTGAAGGGAGAGGACATCCACGTGGAAACCCCCGACCCAGATCAACGTGCATGATCACCTGGTGCTAGTGAATCCACTCTTGTGTGACAGTGGAGGCACTCCGCCTCTCAAGAGAGAAGGTGAGACAGCAGCCCTCCGACCCATCAACAGAGAGGTGTGGGTACCCTGCTGATCTGAGAGGGTCCTCCCCCTAGGTCTCTCCTGGGAGGAAACCACCTTCCGGGCTGCCAGGGAAACAGACAAACACGAAGTTCATGTCGCTGCTGGGAGCAAACTGAACAGATGGGCCCAGAGTCTGTGCACCAGGCACGGGTGCCGCCCTGAGCCACAGGGCAGGATGTGGCACACTTATCCTTCCCTTGCTCTATGTATTTCTTTAGCCAGAAAAGGGTTGCTGGGAACAATGGTCACCCTGAGAGCAGGTGAAGCTTCTGGATTAGCCGTCCTGTTCAAAGTGGGTGCACAAAGGCAAAGCAGCGCGTTCCTCAACCTCCTCCTCCTCCGAGCCAAACGGTGTTCAACCATTCTACTCAAAAGACAGGAGAAACAGCACGAAACGTAGGGAAGACGCCTCTCAGAATGCAAGTCTCCGCTCGGGTGAAGTCCCCCTGGAGGAGAGGAGAGGGGCCTGGGTTTGCATCTGAGAGTTCATCCGCCAGGGAGGAGAGGGAAGGCGGTGCAGGCGTGAGGAGCTCCTGCAAGACCAGCTGGGCCTGAGGAGTGGGGCGGAAGCTCCGGAGAGGACAGCGGAGTCCCGGGCACTCTGGAGCACTCTGGAGCTGGCCACCTCAACGGGAACACCAGCACATCCTGCAAAGTGCCCAGCGTCCCACAGCAGGGCCTGTTCTCAGGAAGCCAGTTCCAAAGACCACCGTGGCCGTTAAGCTGCCCCAGGCTGCATTCAGCACTGACTGCTTCTCCCCCGAGACCCCAGCACACATGGCACCAGACACCTGGCCGCTGTGACTCTGACCAGAGCCACAGGATACTGTCCCAGCCTATGCCACCTTCCCTGGCCCTGCACCTTCCCGTGTGAAGGAGCAGATGCTTCAAGACCAGGGCGTCCCGAGCAGGCTGGTGTGCAGGCAATGCATCTTCAGGCATTTGTTTTTGCCCTGAAGGGTGTCCACTCCTCTCCATTACTGTGGGGTACCAGGGTGGGCTTGGTAGAGCCAAAGTTACAAAGTCTGCAACAGGCTCCACTGGCGGCTCAGATGCAAGAGAGGTCTGTGTGACCTGCAGGTCCCTGTCTGAGCTCAGCTGCAGTTCATTTTCTGTCTGTTGGCCCATCTGACTGGAAGAGCGCCCAAGCACCCAGCACCCAGCATGGTGCTTGGAACACACTAGTTGTTGAGTGAGTAAACATAGAGTGTCCACCTTGGCTCACTCAGACCCGCCCACTGCTGCCCTGGTGCCCACGCAGCTGCTGGAAATCTCTGTCCTTCAGAAACTGAAACAAAGATTCTCCAAACCAGCGCCTGGGGGAGTTCTTCAAACAGAGGCTGGGGTCACACTTGGAGATTCTGATGCAGTTGATCTGGGTAGACCTGGGCATCCGCAGAGTGTCCCTGGGCAGCACAGGTGCACTAACAGTTACCCTGGACCCAGGGCTGGGAATGACTTCTTGCATGCGCCCTGGATGCTGGTGGCCGTGCCGGGTGACATGCTGCCCCACCAGGAGAGAGCATCTCGCCAGGGTCCCACCAGAGGTCAGCTGGCACTCCATGTTACGGCCCCACCCAAGGTCTGGTTTTCCCTGAGACAGAACCCAGAGGCCAGCAGAAAGGACAGTGGCTTTTGGAAACAAACAAAATAACCAACAATTAGAAATTTAGCAAATTTCCAGTATAAACTGGGCAGCCTCCAGCAATAAGGAGAGGGGACTGCAGAATCAGGAAGGTGCCACGTTACCACGTGAACATTAAAATCCACCAACAGTGGAGACGAAGGAGACTCCCGCATGTGTGTTATCAGGTCCCCGTGTCACAACGGCACCCCACTCCGGCTCTATGCCGTGCAGCGTCTGCGTGTGGGAAGGGAGCGAACACGGAGCCTTGCGAGCCCAGCTCTCCCCTCCCCAGCGTCCTGTCTCAGCCCTGTAACCACTCCAAGAAGGGCTTCCGTTCTTCCGTTTTGCGGATGACAGAAATGGAAATCAGAGGATAAGCAACTTGTGCAAGGGTAGACATCTCAGACCAGGACTTCACCACCGGAGTCCTGGCACACTCGGCCCGAGACACCCCGACCCTCCTCTTCCTTCAACATCTGCTCCCGACGAGAATGTGAGGGTGGACATCTGCCCCTCAGGATGGACTTGGTCTCTTGCTGAAGAGCTAGGTGTGGAGGCGAGCTCCCCCTGGGTGGAGGGTCTCGGCAGCAGCTCGAGGAGGCCTGGTCAGCAGGAGCCCAGCCCCCAGCCCATCCTACACCAGGCCAGCCACAGGGCCGTCCAGGGAGGAGAGAGCCAGGTCAGTTCCTGCCCAGGCGCTGCCACCAGGCCACGCTCTCCACCACAGGAAGCCCTGAATGCCGCAGGTCAGAAGGTATTTTCTGCCTGAAAGATATCATTATTGAATAAAAGGGAGGAAAACAGAAAAGGGCATAAAGCCTCCACAAATAACACGAGCATGGGATCTTTAGCACACGCTCATCCGACGCGCTCTGCGAAAATCCAGAAGGGTTAGCAGAAGATGCCTTAAACCCAGTTTATGCTGCAAATCAGCCATGAAGAAAAGTCAACACCAAGCTAATCCCCATTTAATAATTCAGTTTCAGGACGTTAAAACATATTTCTCTTGGAGCTCCTGCATGTACAACTGGTAACAGGGCAACCAGGGAACACACCCCCAAAAAGAAAAAGAACTGTTCTTTTAGGAACTCATCGATTAGCAGCTTCCAAGAGGTGGCAGTGGCTCTTCCGACTTCACCTCCCAAATCCCCTCTTTGCCCCTGTGACCTTTCCCCCAGGCAGGGAAATTTTAGGCTTTGCCCAGCACAACTGTTGGGTGGCAGCTCAGACCTCAGGGCTGGCTACCTCAAACCTTCGGTGGTGGTGAGCATCTGGGTTGGGAGGCTCCTCCCTCGGGCCCCACAACTCTCTGTTGACTCAGGTACCTAATCATTGTGGAAGTTGCCAGAGCCCACCATCCACCACAACGCACTCACAGACTCAGATCTGATGGGCGACCTGTCTGCTCATCTCCAGCCTTCGCTCGGAAGAGGGAAGCTTCCCAGGCCTTCACCAGAGAGTTGCTCAGACTGGAAAGTCGGTGCTCAGCTCCTCTTCCTTCCCCATCAAAGCCTCCAGCTGACCCAGGTGAAGCGCCTACTCCTGCCTCCTGAGCCCCCTAGTTTCTAAGTGCAGAGAAAACTCCAGAGTAAGGGTGGTTCTCGTCAGCTCTCCCCCAGGGAGCAGCACTTACACACAGTGAGCAGGAAGACCCACGGCCAAGTCCATAACTGACCACAAAGCAGCCTCAGCTTCTCCCTGAGCTCCCCGCCTCCCTGCCCCCACATCCGCTCCCTGGATGCCTTGGCAGCACTTCCAACTACACAGAAGAGAAATTAAAAGCAAATTTGTGTCACCTTTGCTCAGCCAGAACGCTATTTTAATTTGCATGTTGTTTGCAGAGTACTTGCATATAATATTGTGGAAATGCCCAGCTCTCCCTCGCCCACCTCACCCCGCCTGCCTCTCCTCATCCACAATTCCCAGGATGCCTGTGGACCCAGGTACATTGGAGAGGGACCTAGCACCCTGGGGAGCTGCGCTGGACGCACTCAGGCAGTACCTGAGAGCTCGGGACTTGGGCGGGGGGCATGGGAAGCAGCAGGCTGATCTCTAATGGAACGGAGCCCAGATATCTGCTTCCTCTACATGAAACCGAGCACATTCTCCTCGCTGCCCACTGTGTGAACATGCACAACACTGCCTCAAAATCTCCAGCTCTGGGACCAGCTTGACACGCTTCCAGAAGCCGCAGGCAACTGCACAGTGCCATCTGCGGAAACCCCCGGGGTCCTTTTTAATATCCCTTCCCTCGGCGAGTGGACTCTCTGCGGCTCTGGGTCTGCTGGGTGTTACCCACCTGCCTGGCATCCCACCTGGCACATTCACGGTTGGACAGCCGACTCCCCACCCCCACACAGCACCAGGTCACCCCAATCTCGCCCGAGTCCAAGGTAACACCCAACACAGGCTGTCGGGCAGCTCGATGCCCTGGCTTCTGTAAGACCTGAAGGTGACAAAGCCGCTGAGGACCAACGAGAAGGGCTAGGAAATGCCCGCTCCCCATGAGCCAGCGACCCTGCTCCCGGGCGCTGGGCTAGGGAGCGCCCCGCCCATGGCCCCTCAGGGAACGTGGCGTCTGGGAGAAACGAGAACACGCTGCTAAATGTGCTGCTCTGGTGTCAAAAACGGCAGCCAGGGTCCAAGACGCACTTGAACAAGATCGGAGCTGAGCCAGCTCAGAGGACCACAGCCCGCAGGCGCCTGGGCTGGGGCTCCCTTGCCCTGACGGGCCCCAGGACTGCCAAGTGACATGCCTGGAGAGCCCCCTCCTGGGTTGGGGAAGCACTGTGTGTAGTCAGCTTTCAGCCGCTGTGACTGGAGGACGGGCCAGCACAGAGCACAACTGCAGGGGAGACGCTTATTCAGGGCGCACAGTTTCAGAGGCCTCAGTCCACGCTGGCAGGCTCCACTCGGCGGGGCTCAAGGTGAGGCAGAGCGAGCTGGGCAAGAGTGTGGCAGAGGGACGGGGCTCACGCAGCAATTACGCAGCAGACGGACCCCACTCACCAGATACGAATACATACCCCATGGCCACGCCCCAAGGCCCACCTCCCCCAGCCACACCCCACCTGCCTCCAGGGACCAGTCAGTCCCATCAGGGATCAGTCCACTCATTAGGTCAAGGCTGTAACCCAGTCCTTTCTCCTCTGAACCTCCCTGCGTTGTCTCACCGTGAGCTTTTGGGGGACACCTCACCTCCAGACCATAACGTACTGCTTCGTGAGGTGATGCCCCTTGGCTCTTGGTGGGCAGGACATCCAGCCAGAACACTGGGACACAAAGGGCCTTCAGGACACCACCACCTCTGCCTTGTGCAGCAGGAAAGGCTGAGGCTCTAGCACAGCTGAGGGACCCTCCCAGGGCCACCCAGACAGGCCCTGAACAGCAGAGACCACAGCGCCGGGGCCCAGCTGCCCTTCCCCCTCTCCTCCCTGTGCTGAGAATCAAGGGAACGTCCCCAGATGCACTGGTGAGGCCAACCCAGCAGCTGTTGAAACCTGTCCTCTCACCCGGCCTGCCATGACCGCCATGCTCCGTGTCCAGGCCTCATATCCTTCCGCCCCCCAGGGATGCCCCCAGCCCACAAGTGCACCACGAGGCACCACAGCCACACTGACACTTTGTCCAGGTGGCCTGACAAGGCCACTGCTGCTGAGCTGGTGATGACTCTGGGACAGTCATTCCTGAGCCACATGGGCCAACTATGTAGGTTGCTGGAAACTGCGCTTCCTCCCTGGCTCCGCTCCCTGCCCAGCGGCCCAGTGGCCTCCCTGGTTCCCAGGGCGCAGGACCTGGCCTCCCATGCTGGACTCCAAAGCCCCTCCGCCAGTGCCTCCGGGAGCACGCCTAGGTCAGCACCTACCCGGTGGCCTTCTCCATTCTTCTACCCTGGGTTCAATCTGTCGTTGTGTCTGTGTTCCAAGTTATGGCCTCAAATCATCTTTGGAATGACAGAGGATAAATAATGACATGAGGTGCTCAAGACATCCCAGGCTCTGAGGAGAAAGACGGTGCATCGTCCCCATGCTCGTTGGTCCTGGGGAGCTAGTGAACCTCCTGGGTGCCAAGGTAACACACAGGACAGAGAACTCGGAGATGCTCCCGGGAGCCACCCGCACCCCAGCTCCCCAGTCCGTACCCCTCCTGCTGCAGGTACCCAGACAGGGCTGCCTCACCTCCTTGCAGCTCCAAAGTGGCATCTGAGCTACCCAGACATGCTGGGGCTGGGTGAGCCGGGTGGCTGGCTGACCCGTCCACCCTGGTGCTCTGGGCTGCTCGGGATCCTCGGGATCCTCATCAGAGTTCACAGGAGTGAGGACAGATGAGCAGGGGGAGGTGCATCCTTGGCTGGAAGAGTGGCCAAGAAACCGCCAGGGCTGCCCCGTGGATGGCGCTGGTCACGGACTTGGCTCCGGGCACCTGATGACTTGCTCCTCCAGGCATTGTCTCTCTGTGGAAGGCTCTTCTTCATGCAGACCACCAGGCCTGGGGTCCAGGGGGGCAATGCGAGATGGGAAGTGGGCAGTCCAGAGGGGACTGGGCCAAGGCAGGACCCAGGAGCTCGCCAGTCCGCCATGTTCAGGCCTCGCAGGATCTGAAACCCTCTGCCCTGAGGACTCATCCACGATGGCCTTGGTCCAGGCCATGGAGCCAAATGGACCTCGAGGCAGGAGCCACAGGGCACAGAGCTTCCCTCATCTTCTTGTGGGTCGCTCTGCCCACGTGTGGGTGAAATGATCCCAGGTGAGGGGTTGTTTTAAAATGCAAGGTACATCCCACCCTCCATCCAAACTCACAGAGCACAGGCCTGGAGGGAGGAGGGCCCCGAGGTGGCCACCCCACATGTTGCCCTAACACCAGTTCTGGAGGGGCGCACGCCCAAGGAGGGAAGCCAGGCTGCTCTTCACCAGTGGGGCCCCTGGGAACCCTGTCATTAACCTCTCCAGTCGCAGTTCGGGAGGAACAGGATCCACCTCGTGGGGTCGGGAGGGGGAATGTACGTGCCAGGCTCAGGCAAGTGCCCTATAAACTTACCTCTGCTTCCCCAAAACTGCACCAAGAGTATGGTCCAGTCTCAGGAAGGAAAAGGGACTCAGTAATCACAAGTCTCTCAACTATTTTCAGGACAACATATTTGGGATCACCCCACCCAAGACAGGCTGTGTCTAAGCACGGTCACCACGACACACAGGATGGTGTGGAAATCATTCATTATTGAATCTGTGCCTCATTCCTGTTCCCTCACCAGGTCATTAAGAGTTACCGGCACGGTTACGCTCTCACATCCATGCACAGCAAGCTCACCACGTCGCTGCTGCTGCCGCTGCTGCAAACGTCTTAAAGACCCCAAATCCAAGCTCCTGCAGGAGATCAGGGCTCTCCACGACCTGACCCCGCTGACCCTCTCCTTGTGCCTGCCAGGCCCTGTCCCTACCTGCACGACGGTCAGGTGACCTGCTGCCATCTCCCTAGTGCCTCGTCCGCTCCTCCCTGACTTACTGCCCTGCCAGCCAGGGTCTTGCCCCACATCTGCCAGTCTGCTCGCTCATCTGCGCTGGGCCATGTCCTGCCCTCCCTGGTGCACCTGTGCATCGCTCCGCCCTACACTGACCAGCCTGCAGTGCAATGGTCTCTATTCCTTGTTTCCTGGGCCCTCCAGGGCAAGGGTCCTCTGAGAATGGGCAACGCCGCTTTGAGAGTGTTCCAGGTGCCCAGCACACACTTGGTGCTGTGGAAGGACAGATAGGAGGGGAGGAGACAGAGCAGAGACGAAGGCTGGCCCACGCACTGGCTGTCCAACAAGAACCTAATGCTGCACCGGTGCCTGGACGGGATGCTACACCTGTGCATGGGCAGGATGCTACACCTGTGCCTGGGCAGGATGCCACACCTGTGCCTGGGCAGGATGCCACACCTGTGCCTGGACAGGATGCTACACCTGTGCCTGGACAGGATGCTACACCGGTGCCTGGACGGGATGCTACACCTGTGCATGGGCAGGATGCCACACCGGTGCCTGGGCAGGATGCCACACCTGTGC
>JAJEJO010002135.1:165077-193502 GCA_020662805.1 Glaucomys volans
CAGGATGCCACACCTGTGCCTGGGCAGGATGCCACACCGGTGCCTGGACGGATGCTGCACCTGGACATGAAGCTGCACCTGGACACGATGCTGCACCTGTGCCTGGACGGTGGCACTGAGAACACCATGGCTCACACAGGGAATGGGGCAGCGCAGGCAGAGCAGGCCAAACCTCCCTTCTATACTATGAAGCTGCAATGGCCCCACACGACAGGTGGACACAACGCGGCAAGTCGCTCACCATGGCAGGCAGCAGGAGGGCGCTGGGTTTGCCCTGCAGTCCGGCCCTCACCTCAGGCCTCGGGCTGCCCATCAACTGACCTCTTGGAGCTCCCTCCTGGGCAGTTGGGCACAGGACAGCCTGCAGGGAAGGCAAGGGGGGATGGCCGCTCCCCCGCCCCTTTGCTGCAGCTAGCCCACCATTGGTCCATTAGTCAGCCTGTGCTCTCCAGCCATTGGCTGATCCCTAGCCTGCGAATTTCAACTACTCAGCAATTGGCCCGTAGTTAGCCTGCGAATCCAAGGACAAAGAAGCTCCCCCTCCACACTTGCTCTCCCTCCCTCGCCCTCCCTCCCTCTCCCTCCCCCTCCCTCCCCCCTTCTCCCTCCCTCCCTCCCTCTCTCCTTCTCCCTCGCCCTCCCTCCCTCCCTCTCTCCCTCACCCTCCCTCCCTCCCTCCCTCTCCCTCCCTCCCTCCCTCTCCCTCCCCCTCCCTCCCTCTCTCTTCAGGGCAGACGCTGTTCATCTGCCTAATAAAATCTGCTGTTCATCTGCCTAATAAAATCTCCTGCGTGAGCTCCCGCATCTGGAGAGGGTTTTCTGGGCATTTTTTCACTTTTCACCTTCTCACTCCAGAGACCTGTTCTGCTGGCCAACACGGAGGGTGCCAGGGCCGAGCTCTGGGGGCAGGAAGAACAGAGGCGATAATGGGAGCAGGAGACCAAGCGAGGGAGAGAAGCCTACCTTCTGTGTGAAAACCAACTCAAACTGTGTCTTTGGCCTCCGTAACTCATCCATCCAAATCTCACACAACCAGTTTTGAAAATGCTTTTTTTGCGGGGGGGACTGGGGTGCCAGGATCAAACCTAGGGCCACTCCAAAACGGAGCCGTACCCCAGCCCAGGGCCACTCCAAACGGAGCCATACATACCCCCAGCCCTTTTTATTTTAAGACATAGTCTTGCTAGGTTGCCCAGGCTGGTCTTGAACTTATGATGCTCTTGCTTTACTTGCTTTTACAAGTAGCTGTAATTACAGGCTTAAGTCTTATATATTTATTATCCAGAAAAATTGGCAAATATTCCACAAGAATTCTGGGTGCCAGATTTGGGGGCTGTGCTGCTTTGAGCGATTGCAAGGCCAGTGGCCAGTGGATTCCAAGGCCAGGGCCTGTGCCGCAGGCAGTTTGAAGGGCACTGCCCCCACCACACAGTGCTGCACCGGGAGGACTGAGTGGCACGCCGTGTGTGCTCTCAAGGTGCAGCTGCGGCACCCGACCTCTAGGCTTCGATGCCCCCACGTCAGCTCCGTCTGCTTGCAGCGAGGTGGCCGCCCTCACCCAGGTCTGCTGGTCCTGGCTTTTTGCACAGGAGGAAATTCCCACCCTTGGAAGCCTAGCCCAGGTAGGACCAAGAAGCAGCACTGCAAGCCAGCAGGGTCCCACGCGAGCACTGTGCGTGGAGGTGAGATGCAGGGTCCCTGGGCAACAGCACGTTTTTTAAAAATTCTTCAAATGTGTTTCTTTTATTAAGACAAATATATTTATGTCAAGTATTAAGGTGACAATCGGCATTTCAATCTTTTAACCAATACAATAGAAATCAGCACAATGTTTTGCCAGGAACTAGTACTTGTTTTTTTTGCTTTTCTTCTTGTATCCAAGTATGTTCTGCAATTCAGATTTCTCCTTTAGTGTGATAATATGGTCACTGATGCTGATTTCTTGTTTTAAACCATCTCTGGAATACAACATGTTTGCCATGGTATGTTATTGTTTCCATAAGCTGCTCGATTTTTCTGGTAAATATTTTGTTCAGAATATTTGAACAAATATTCAAAATTGATATTAATATTGGCATTCAAATATTACTATTGGAATTGAGAATATAATATTATTAATTTTTTGTTATTTCCATTACTTGTTCATTAAGTTAGATAAAACTTGGCTTTGCACCCATATGGCCCTGGTTTTAATTATCCAGCTGGTTTCCCCTCTAAGGTTTTGTTTTGTTTTTGTTCGTTTTGTAGTGCTGGGATGGAACTCTGGGTCATGAGTATGGAGGGCAATGCTCTTCCTTGAAGCAGCACCCCCACTCCTTCAGATTATTAACTGCTTTTCCAAATTCCTCTGGTACTCTGTTTTAATTTTTTTTTAAACAGGGTCTTTTTAAATTTTTTTATTTGTTCTAATTGGCTATACATGACAGTAGAATGCATTCTGACGCACGGTATACAAGTGGAGCATAACTTCTCATTCCTCTGGCTGTACCTGGTGCTGAGTCACACCAGTAGTAAAATCATACATGTACATAGGGTAATATCTGCCTCATTCTACCTTCCTTCCCATCCCACCACCCCACCCCTCCTTTCACTCCCCTCTGCATAATCCAAAATTCCTCCATTCTTCCCTATCCACCCTCCACTGTGGATCAGCATCCACTTATCATAGAAAACATTCAGCCTCTGGTTTTGGGGGATTGACTTCTTTTACTTAGCAGATATTCTCTAGTTCCATCCATTTACCTGCAAATACCATAATTTCATTCTTCTTTAAGGCTGAGTAATATTCCATGGTGTATATGTACCACATTTTATTTATCCATTCATCTGTTGAAGGGCACCTAGGTTGGTTCCATAGTTAAGCTGTTGAATTGAGCTGCTATAAACATTGATGTGGCTGCATCACTGTAGTGCGCTGATTTTAAGTCCTTTGGGTATAAACCAAGGAGTGGGATGGCTGGGTCAAATGGTGGTTCCATTCCAAGTTTTCTGCAGAATCTCCATACTGCTTTCCAGAGTGGTTGCACCAATCTGTAGTCCCACCAGCAACGTATGAGTGAACATTTTCCCCCACATCCTTGCCAACATTTATTATTGCTTAAATTCTTGATAATTGCCATTCTGACTGGAGTGAGATGAAATCTTAGACTAGTTTTGATTTGCATTTACCTAATTGCAAGAGATGATGAACATGCTTCTTATAATTGTTGACTGATTGTATTTCTTCTTCTGTGAAGTGTTTATTCAGCTCTTTAGCCCATTTATTGATTGAGTTTTTTTTGTTTGTTTGTTAAACTTTTTCAGTTCCTCATATATCTTGGAGATTAGTGCTCCGAGGTGTGTGTGGTAAAGATTTCTTCCCATTCTGTAGGCTCTCTCTTCACATTACTGATTCTTTCATTTGCTGAAAAGAATTTTTTTAGTTTGATTCCGTCACATTTATTGGTTCTTAATTTTACTCCCTTGCACTTTAGGAGTCTTGTTAGGGAAGTCAGGTCCTAAGCCCACATGATGAAGACCTGGGCCTACTTCTTCTTCTATTAGGCTCAGGGTCTCTGTTTTAGTGTCTAAGTCTTTGATCCATTTTGAGTTAATTTTTGTGCAGGGAGAGACAGAGGTTTAATTTCATCTTGTCACATATGGATTTCCAGTTTTCCCAGCACATTTGTTGAAGAGGCTATTTTCTCTCCACTGTATGTTTTTGGCATCTTTGTCTAGTATGAGGTAACTGTATTTATGTGGGTTTGTCTCTGACACCAAAAGCAGCAGAAGACAGGAAATAATTAAAATCAGAGCTGAAATCAATGAAATTGAAATAAAAGAAACAATTGGAAAAAATGACAAAACAAAAAGTTGGTTCTTTGAAAAAATAAATGAAATCGATAAACCCTTAGTCACACTAACAAAGAGAAAGAGAGAGAAAACTCAAATTACTAAAATTCATGATGAAAAAGGAAATATCATGATGAACACTGTTGAAATACAGAAGATAATTAGAAACTATTTTGAAAATTTATACTCAAATGAAATAGAAAATTTCAAAGACATGGACAAATTTCTAGAGACATATGATCTATGCAAACTGAACCAGGAGGACATATGCAATTTAAACAGATGAGCTTCAAGCAAAGAAATAGAAGAAGCCACCAAAAACCTACCATCCAAGAAAAGCCCAGGACCAGGGGGTTTCTTAGCTGAGTTCTACGAGACCTTCAAAGAAGAGCTAACACCAATACTCCTCAAATTATTCCATGACATAGAAAAGGAGGGAACCCTTCCAAACTCATTCTATGAAGCTAGTATCACTCTGATAGCAAAACCAGACAAAGACACATCAAAGAAAGAAAACTTCAGACCAATATCCCTCATGAAAATAGACACAAAAATTCTCAATAAAATTCTGGCAAATCACAAACAAAAAAAATTTGAAAAAGATAGTGCACCACGACCAAGTGGGGTTCATCCCAGGAATGCAAGGTTGGTTCAACATATGGAAATCAACAAACATAATTCATCAAATCAATAGACTTAAAGACATGAATCATATGATCATCTCAATAGAAGCAGAAAAAGCATTTGACAAAATACAGCACCCCTTCTCGTTCAAAAGATTGGAAAAACTAGGGACAGTAGGAACATACCTCAACATTGTAAAAGCCATATATGCTAAGCCCATGGCCAACATCATCCTAAATGGAGAAAAACTGAAAACATTCCCTCTAAAAACTGGAATAAGACAAGAAGCCCTCTATCACCACTTCTATTCAACATAGTCCTTGAAACTCTACCCAGAGAAATTAGACAGACCAAAGAAATTAAAGGGAAACAAATAAGAAAAGAACTCAAACTATCACTATTTGCTGAAGACAAGATTCTACATTTAGAAGATCCAAAAAATTCCACCAGAAAACTTCTAGAACTCATAAATGAATTCAGCAAAGCAGCAGGATATGAAGTCAATATTCAAAAATCAAATGCATTTCTATACATAAGCAATGAATCCACAAGAGAAATTAGGGAAACTACCCCATTCACAATAGCCTCAAAAAAAAAATAAAATAAAATACTTGGGAATCAACCTAACAAAAGAGATGAAAGACCTCTACAATGAAAACTACAGAACATGAAAGAAAGAAATTGAAGAAGACTGTAGAAGATGGAAAGACCTCCTGTGTTCTTGGATAGGCAGAGGTAATACTGTCAAAATGGCCATACTACCAAAAGTGCTATACAGAGTCAATGCAATTCCTATTAAAATCCCAATGACATTCTTCATGGAACTAGAAAAAGCAATCATGAAATTCATTTGGAAAAACAAGAGACCCAGAATAGCTAAGGCAAGCCTAGCAAGAAGAGTGAAGCAGGAGGCACCACAATACCAGACCTCAAACTATAGTAACAAAAATGGCATGGTATGGCACCAAAACAGACCCGGTGACCAATGCCACGACACATTTTAAACTAGCTTTCAACCAAAAGTCTGTTAAGGGTACTGAGCTTGGTTACAAAGGCTGCCCTTCCCTCCGCCCAAAGTTTCGTAAAAGCTGAGTCACAGCCGCTCCAGGAGGCCAAGCGGCCAGAGGCAGGAGCCTGACACCGTGGAAGAGAGGTGGAAAGGAAGGGAATTGCATGGAAGAGATGGTTCTGAGGAACAGCCAGCAGTCTCGTGGGAATGGCGAGTCCAGGGCTGATCCGACACACGGATGGGATCCTCGTCAGTACGCCCACGGTGCTGGAGGCCAGTCCACAGCCCGCTGCTCAACACCCCCTGGACCTGAAGGAATCCAGAGCCAGCCTCTAAAACCAGACGCCAGGGAGGTCGGCGAGCACACCCTGAAGAGGTCAGGACACCTAGGCGGGAGCCACTCCAGAGCTTCACCAGACTCGGCCTCATTTGCAAATGGAAGCACAGGAGCTTCCTGAGACAGAGCGAGGCAGGCGCTCCTGCAAGCCCAGGTCGCTTCTCTCTGCGCCACTGCCACTGCGAGTCTCTGCTCAGGAGCGATGGGGAGGCCCTGGATCGCTGCCGGGTGCTACGCAGCCCAAGCTCTGGGCCCCTCCCCGCTCGTTGACCTGGACACTGTTATAGATGACGCTGAGCCGGCGGCGGCTCATGTTCTAGGGCTGGTCCCCGCGGAAAGGGGAGATGCTATGGAAAACCTGCTCTCCGCCCGCCCGAGTCAGGACATTCCTCGGGCGATCGGGAGCCCCACCCGCCGCATTTGGAAGTGATTACGCGGCACCCTGACAGCTGAGTGATGCGGGGCTCCCTCCTGGACGCGCCCCGCCCCCGCCCTGGCACCGCAGGGCTGCCTGGAATCCCACCCGGATGCGTTTCCAAGGCCTGCTTCCCACTCGATACACGGATCAGCTCAACAACAAAAACCTGGCGGGAAGGCGCCTCTGCGAGCCAGAGCCCCAGGGGCAAAACCCAGCACGTCCTGGTGCGGCTGAGGGCAGACTCGCCGTCTGTTACCTCCACGGAGAGGCAAGACCCAGGGGCACCTGTGACCTCCGGCCTCCGCTTCAGAAACTGCCCCCGCCCCGCCCGTCCATCCCCCAGGCACCCCCCACCTCCAGGCAGGCCCCCCACCTCCCGCAGGCTCAGCGTGCGCTGTGGTCCTGGGGGACCCACACTCCCCACTCAGACCTCCTCAGCTTCTCCAGGCAGGGAGGCAGACACCACTGGGGACCTGGCATTGCTGGGTAACCAGGATGACCCGGGACCGTCCAGTCCCCTGTGACCTGAGACAACCGCCACCTCCTGGGTCTGGATTCGAAGCTCCTTGGCAGGCTAGTGGTACCCAGACCCAGTCACAGCAGCACAACCTCTCCAGAAGCCACCATTTCAAGGTCCCAGAGGGAAGGCTCCCAGTTCCCAGCTCAGCAGGAAAAGTAGAAGACGCCCATCCCCTTTCCCTGACAGTCACCCTCAGAGGGGCTTCGCTCGATGCTCACAGCAGCCCCAGGGTGCAGTCCTGATCTTCATGGCATGGAAGACAGGGACATGTGCTCTCTGCCCCCAGCTTGGTCTCTTGGCCTTCCCAACTTCTCTACCTCCCCCTCAGATGCTGCCCTGGAGAGGTGGTGGGACACAAATCATCAAGCAAGCAAGGGTGGGGCGGGGGGGAGCACCTGCTCTGTCGTCTGCCCCTCAGCTCACACCGGAAGCTACCCCAGGCAGCAAGAGGCCTGACACGGCCCAAAGCCCAGGACACCTCCAGGGAGCAATCAGTGAAGGAGCACGTGGCACAGCTACGTCTCCACCACCTCTGTGAGAAATGGGCAGACTGGCCTCTGGGCGGAAGGAGAGATGGACAGGGGACCTGGCCAGGTGGGGCAGGCCCACTGTGCCCGGCGCCTTCTCCCTCCCCTGCTCCCTGCCCCTGCACGGGGGTCTTGTCTTATTGTAGTGAATGATTTGGGGGGTTATGCGGGTGTCAGAAGTGGCTGGGATGCCTGGTGGTGTGGCCACAGAGCAAGAGTTCCACGGGCTGGCCGGCCACAGCGGGAGCCTGCAGACAGGCCCAGGATGCGGCTGCATTTGAGCATCGCAGGTGGATGCGCCCCCACGACCGAGGAAAGCTAGTGTAAAGGCTGCATGACGGCAGCGCGTGCTGAAGGGCCCCAGGTGGAGTGTGCTTCTGCCCTGACGGTCCGACTCCTTCAGATCCCACAGTCGTCATCTGGAACCCCCAAAACTGAGATTCAATCAGCAGAATCCACCTCGTTTCCTTCCCAGCCCTGTACTCGTCCCCAGCAATGCCTGACTACAGTGCAGTGTAACTGCATCTATTCACAGGGGTTTTCAAACTGTGGGCTGAGGTGACACTCCATGGTGGTTCACAACCATAGGACAAAGACTACGTGTCTAAGGACTCCTAGGCGGTTATCCTGAGCCACATGCCAGGTCCCTGTGGGCTCTGCGGCAAGAAGCCTCCTCTCCTCGGTGGGACCAGGCCATCAAATGCCCCCAATCCAGGAGAGCAGTGGCAGGGGCACTGGGCCTCAGCACCCACCTGTCCCACATGGTGGCCCACGTGGTGGCCTGTGTGGGCTCTTCACAGCCTCTGCCCCAGGAGCCCCTAAGGCCTGTGGGAAAGAGCACCACTCTAAAGGGCTCCCTGCTACAGACCCCAGGGTCACTGGGCTGCTTCCCAGGATTGTCATCTGAGCCTCAGTCCACCACCCACAGACCTGCAGGGGCCGAGCAGAGGCAGTCCCCTGGGAGCATCCCAGAGGGCGCTGGGCATGACACACTCCTCATGACTGAGCAATCCTCGGGATCTCCCATCCTAACTGGGCCTCGTGGCCACTGCAGCCAGTGGTCCAGAGCCACCCCTTGACCTCCAAACCCACTACCCACCCAATCAACCAGACAAAGGGGAATTCCTTCTATTTTAATGGTGAGGCTGTTTTCCTTTGTTTCCTAAATGCCTAAACTCTAGCTCAGCAACTTTACAAAAGCCCTGAGCATCTCCCGCTGTGGTTTGGACTGAGGTGCCCCCCATGGCCCTCATTTGGAGCAGGAATGCTCAGAGGGGCAGCGACTGGATCGACTGGATCGTGGGAGCTGTCACCTGGTCAGTCCAGCCTAGGCTGAACGGACGGACTGGGTGGTGACTAGGCAGGTGGGGCGTGGCTGAGGGATGGTCACTGGGTGCCCCGGACAATGTGTCTTCCCTATGCTCCAGGTGCTCTGAGAAGTCTCCCTTCTTCCTGGCCTCCATGAGGTGAGCAGTGGTCCTGCACCCACCCTTCCACCACAGTCTCTTCTCACTTGGGCCCAGAGTCGGCAATGGAGTCCGTCGACCACGAACTAAACCTCCAAAACCACATGACAAAATCAACTTGCCCTCTTCTAAGGTGTTCTCGTCAGGCGCTGGGTCACAGTGAGGCAAAGCCCACTGACACCCTTCCTTAGGAGTCTTCTGATGTGCCGAGGCTGAGAACTGGGGCCACACAGAGAGGGGAGCGGCTGCTCATCAGATGACACCAGAGGAGAAGACTGCACAGCACGGCCCAGGAAATCGGGAGCTGCGTTATTTCTCTGAGAAAGACTCCACTGCATTGTGGTCCTAATCGTTCACATAAAACAAGTGTGCATATTGTGGAAGATTAAAGAGCTGGGACCTTGGGATGGGCTCTGTGACAGTGGAAGTGACAGTGAGTCACACTGTGCAGTTTGTCAGACCTGGGCTGAGGAGACAGCAGCTCCTCTTCCTGCCTCTGGGATCACTGATGCTGGGAATCCAGCTGCCATGCTGTGAGGAAGCCCAAGCAAGCCTCCACAGGTGGAGGTGCACGAGGAGCAGAACAACAGTGCCCCTGCCAACAGCCCTGGCTGAGCTCCCAGGCAAGAGCCAGGGCCAACTCACAGCCACACGCATGAGCCATCTTGGAAAGAGACGCTCCCTCCTGCCGAGCCATCCTAGCTGACCCTGCACTAAACAGCAATAAGCCGCCCTTGCTGAGCCCTGCCCAAGCTGCAGATTCACGAGCAAAATAAATGCTGCAGAGTCCCAAGTCTCTGACTTTTGGGTTGGTTTGTTAGAGGGCAATATGCAAAAACAAACAGCAATTTATATTTAGACTTTTGAAGGGAGGAAAGAGAACTGACTGGATGCAAAGGAATTATCTTTTTCAACAACAGCTCTCCAGCTCACAGAAACAGGCCAAGCACAGGGGGAAGGGAGCTGTTCTCTCGGCCACCCTTCATCCCAACTCTGCAGAGCACAGCTATGCCCATCACAGGCCACACAGAAGCAACACAGAATCCTCAGTTAGTCCCAGCAGGACCAGCACAAATTATAAGCCCAGGGACAGGCTGAAAACCCAGGCCCCTTACTCACAAATACGAATCACAATCTTTTAAATAAAATCACTAAGAAGTTCAAGAGAGAGCAGTAAAGAGAACAAGACACAGCCCTGTGTCAGTCTCACAGGCCACTGATTCCCATCACAGCGCACATCCTAAACTCCAGCCGCCCCTCTCCGGGCCATGCCCACCCATTCTGAGGTCTTCGTTTAGAACAAGGCAGTGTCCTGAGTCCTACACAGAAATGAGCGATGATGTCACATGCAGTCAGGCACAACCCCCCCTCCTCCTTCTCCATGGTGGTGGTTGGGATTGGGCAATAGAGAAAAGCTTCCAAAAGCATGGGCAGGGTTTACAGAAAGCAGCGGCACAGCACCTGGGGCGAGGAACCTGAAGATGCAGGGCAGGGAGCCACCAGAACCCAGAGAGTGCACAGGGACACAGGACCCACAGCTACGGCTTCTGATGACAGGACAAGACCATCTGCAGAGCCACATGGGAAGGAGCCAGGGAGCAACTTCCAACCTCCCACGCCTCTCACAGTTGTGCACTGGACAGCACCAGGCGGCCACAGGCCCGGGCAGCAAGCTGGAGAGTCCTCTACACCTTCTCAGCATCTCCCCGTAGGCCTTGGAGGTAAAAGTTCGGCATTGCTCTTTGGCTGCCATCTCCAGGCTGCCCTTGAATCGGGGCTGAGCTGGCTGGCTGAGCTCATGTGGGACGAGAGAGAGGCTGCAGAGGGCAGGGCAGCCCTCACATGCCATGTGGAGGAGGGTTAGCAGCAAACAGAGAGGGCCCACCTCACCAGCTCCCCAGGGAGGCAGCAAACCTCACCAAAGCCAACACCTCCCTGAGAAATGCCTGCTGTCCTGGTGTGGGGGAGGGGCTTGCAGGGCTGCAGGACAGCATCCCATGCTCACCCTGAGCTGCCAAGGCACTGGGCACCGCCCAGCACGCCACGCTACGGCCTAAGCACTTCCAACACAGCACCTCCAGATCAGCAGAACTTCCCAGGTCACCCTCTCCTGGAGCCCCGCAGGAGACAGGGCAGTGCCCCGTGTGGACTGACCCTGCTGGCTGCCCTCCAGCTCGCTGCCATGGTCTTTCCTTGGGTCTCAGCTTCTCCACTTGTTTCACTTCTAGTTTCTCCTCTATCTTTGAGATGCTCTTTATTTCAACATCTATGCTTTTCCTGTTCACCTCACATCCTGCCACATGCCCTTCTGTCTTCTGTCCCTGCATTTGGATGGACTGAACTGGACTGAACGGAGGTGTTGACGTTTCCAGACCTGCAGGGCTCCCTGCCAGCCTGGCCTCCCTTCGAGCTGCACTGACAGCCTCGTCCCTGAGGCAGGAGCCTGGCTGCTGCCTCTGTGCGTAATGAGCACTGGCCATGCCAAGGTGGCCCGACAAGGGCGTGGCACAGGCAGCAGTCAACGGCATTCCCCTCAGGTCAGCAAGGAGCACAGCCTGGGGAGGCTCCTGTGCGGGGCCCGCCTGGCTCCCTTCTCTGACCCACCCTCAGGCTGGGTGGCTGATCAGACCCCTGTGTGAGAAGGGGCTGCTGGAGCTCCACCTGTCTGCCCACTCACCCAGGAGGCTCAGCTCATCCGTTCATCCGGCTCCTCCCAGGCCTGACCCCTTCTTCTCCCACCCTGCCACTCCATTCTCCACCTCTCCCAGGAATCCCAACGTATGTTCACGAAAGGCCTCATCACAGACTGTGCCTCAACCCCAGGCCCTCCTGTGAGCCAGCTGCACCCGCCTCTCCCAACAGCCACGCTAACCTGAGGCGCTGAGGGAGCCCCTCTTCACCTCCACCCACCGTGGCCTTGGTGGAGAGCCCCCAGGCCGTCCGCAGGCTGCAGGAATCCTGACATGGCTGTGCTTCCAATGCTGGCCTGGAAGCGGGGTAAGAGCTGATACTGGCCTAGTGGAAGGAGGTTAGAAAGAGCTCCTGGAAGCTTAGGAGCCGGCAGAGTGCGAACTACTAAGTCTGGCGTCTGGCCCGGAGGCCGAGACCCAGTGAAACCCTCTCCCTGCTCCTTGTTCCCTGCCGTGCAGGGCAGCGTCCACTGCTCGGCTCCACCCGGCATGCTTGATCTGCCCCCTGAAGCCAGCAGGGACACCACAAATCACCAAGGAGGCCCCTGGAGGCTTTGGACAGGCCATCTGCTCCTAACACAGGTCGCACCGACACCCTGCCCTCGCCTGACACTGCCCCCAGCGGCTGAGAGCTGACCCTCATGGAGCTGCGGCCTAGGAAAGTGCTCCCGGGCACCCTCCTGGCACCGAGGCTGTCAGTCAAGCTTCTAAATCCGAGTCTGAGTGGCACCAAAGGCCCAGTCTGCAGAGCTGCCGTCAGATACTGCCCCGGAGGCAGCAGGCCACTGCTCAAGGGAGGCCCTGCGGTGACCTCGCAGGACAGTGCCAGAGTCAGGCGACCAGAGAAGGACACCCCTGGCCCAGCCCGGCACAGGCATTTCATCTCCTGACAGTTCCTCCTGCTGAGTGGGGTGGCCCAGCTGGCAACTGTCTGTCGTGTGTGTGTGTGTGAGCGTGTGTGTGTGCGTGCAGTGGGCGTGAGAGCTCACAAAGGCCTGACAGCAGACGGGTGCACAGTGGGCAGGGGTGGGGTCCTGCCGTATCTGCCCCCTCCCCAGCTCTCAAACCTTGTTCTGAGACCAGCAATGGGAACACAGATGGGAGGGGGCAGAGGGAGAGGGGGGCACAGCGCTGCCACGGGGCCCAGGGCCAGAGCACTGTGGTCCCTGAGGACCAGCAGTCCTGGGGCAATGGCACTGCCCTGGTCCCTACGCAGCAGCCTGCTGGTGCTCCCCTGGGGCAGGAGGCCTGTGGGCAGGGTGGCAGGAGAGGACGGTCGGGGGAGTCGCTGAAGATGGGGCACCAGGCTGAGCGCCCAGAGGCATGTGGGAATGCCAGGGGCGGTGGGGAGGCCTCCCCAGGGGCAGAGGAGGAAGCCTTCATGTTAACATGGCCTTGTTTGCTTGCACATGTGGGGACCCAGGGACACCACGTCCAGGGACACGCTGAAGCAGCTGTGCAGCTGGAGGGACTTGCACTTTCATAGCACCAGAGAAACTGGAAGGGCCCAAGACAGGCACAAGAGGAGCCCAGCAGATGCCATTCTGCTGCCTTGGCACCTCTCGGGGTCCCAAGGGCACCTGGGCTAGGGCACAGTGTTGGCCCTGTCGGGACTGAGTCCCATCACTGCCAGGATCGGATTCAGAGAATTCGTTGAGACAAGCAAACAAAACCAGCCAGCAAACAAAAGGCAGACGAAGTGCCCTGACAGGACCACAAACAAAGGTGACACTGGCAAAAGGCTCCAGAGAGCAGGGACCAAACCCAACCCCTCGTAGTCCTGGGAGCACCAGTCACACACAGGGGCTCTGACTCTGTGGCACCATCGGAGAGCAGAGACACGCAACCTCACAGTTCCAGGTCTCTCTTTTTAACCCACACCAATGTAACTATCCACAAATACAATCAAAACACACTCCAGCCGCCCCGACGCAGGGACGCTTGGGCAACAATGCCCTGGACGTCCGTGGAGGAGAGAGGACAGGGCATCAGCATGGAAACCTGTACTCTGCATCACTCTCCGTGGGCATGGACTCTCGGGCTTCCGAATAAGAAGGAACTGAATTCACTAACACAAAACCACCATTGCACACAGAGCACAGCATGCCGCCTCAGGGCCATCAGACCCGTCCGCCCAGACCTCGGCCACGTGGGGAGCAGCACTGCCTCCCTGGGCACCACTGCCCAGGCAAAGCCTCTCTGAGAGCACGAGAGGACACAATCCTTCCACGGAGGGCTCCGGGCCTGGAAGATTTCTGCAAACTATTATCTAATTTGATTCCCCTCATTGCATTACGGGGGATTTAAAACACATCACCTCCAGCTGAAATGGGTTCTGGTAAATTTCTTGAGAGGTCTCTCGGATCTCACGTCATCCTCTGGGTTCAGGGTCAAGGCTACATTAACGACCCACCATTTATCCGCTGGGTAATTCACTCCCTGGCAACCCACTTTATTTATGCTGTATAAATTCAGGAAGCAATTAATAGTTGCCACAAAGCAACATGATTCAGGGCGGTTTTCTCAATAAAACTTTGAAGCAAGGCTGTGCTCGTCCCCCAAGGCAGAGAAGGAAGCAGAGCAGACCGGGGCGCTAAGTCACTCTGGGCCTGCTCCTCTCCCCCTCCCACCCGTCAGAGCCACGTGGAGGGGACTCTGCGGCTTCCTCTCTGGCACCTTCTCTCCTCCACTTTCCACGGGAACCACCCCATCACAGCAGCTGCCCAGGTCCCCTTTTTGACATCCTGTTCACCTTAGGGTTCTGTTCAGGCGAAAGTAATTTAATAATAACACCATAAAAATCGGGAGGAAAGAGCAGCTTACTCATTAACCAAAAACAAATTATCCTAGTGCAAAAAAGAAATGAAGATAGGATTGCCTTCAGGATCTCATTTCCCCGCACTTCACAAGCTCCCTGCTCCGTATCCAAGACAGCGTCCCCCCCAGAGCGAGCCGCCACCCAGCTGGCACAGGGGGCTCAGAATGTGAGCGCGCTCAGCGGCCGGGCGGGAGCAGGCCGGGCCACTGGACTCTCCTTTCCTGGGGGCCTGAAGCCATCTGCCTACGAGCCGTGGCAGGCGCTGTTGCCCAGGTTACACGTGGACGTGGACTGTCCCTGGCAGGCTCCCATGCGGAAGACCGGTCCCCAGGCAGCAGGGTTCCGTGTGGGCTCCTGGGAAGTGCCTGTGGCATGAGGGCTCTGGCCTTGTCGGTAGGAGGACGGATGGACTCTCAGAGAGCCTGGGGACCTTCCTCGTCCCAGGACCCGTCCCCGGTCTGTCTCTCCTTCCCAGCCTCCATGAGGTGACCTGCTCTGCTCTAGCGCGCCCTTCAGCCGTGGGTCTTTGCTTCACCACAGGCCATGGCAGGACAGGGGTGACCACACGGACTGACTCCTTGAACCTCCGAGCATTACTTCCCTAAACTGGTCTCCCAGGTATCGCGTCACAGCAATGGAAGCTGTCTCATCCTCAGGCCCCTTCTCCATGCCACCTGTCCCCCTAGGAGAGGACCTGGTGAGGGCTGAGCAGAAGCCCCAGGCGCCCTCCAGGAGCTGGGAGAGGACCCACAGGTCCATCGGTGGGTCTCCCCTTCCTGCCTGGAGTTGCAGACCTCCTGGGGCCAGGAGAGAAAGGCCGAGGCAAGATGGAGAGAGGAAACAGGGGCCTGGGGTGCAGACGACACTGACGAGCACCCTCCCCTCAGCAGAGCCTGTCCCAGGCTTCCTGTCACCTGGGACAAACCTCCTTGCTCAGTAAACCTAGGCTGGAGGGTCTTCTGCTACCGCACTGGACACTGGACATGTTTCAGCTGAGGGCTCTCTTCTCTCCTCCCCTCCTCTGCCCTCCCCTCCTCTGGTCTTCCATCCCTCCTCTCCCTCCTCCCCCACCTTCCCCCCTTCTCCCTCTCCTCTCCCCTCCTCTCCCTTCTCTCCTCTCCTCCTTCCCCTCCTTCCTCTCCTTTCCCTCTGCTCCTCTCCCCTCCTCTCCCTCCTCCCCACCTTCCCCCTCCTCTCCCTCCTCCCTCTCCTCTCCTCCCCTCCTCTCCCTTCTGTCCTCTTCTCCTTCCCCTCCTCCCCCTCCCCCTTCTCCCTCCCCTCCCCTCTCCCCCTCCCCCTTCTCCTCCCCTCCCCTCTCCCCCTCCCCCCTTCTCCCTCCCCTCCCCTCCTCTCCTCTCTCCCCTCTTACATGCACACCCACACCCACCAGCCCCTTAGCAGGAAACCCAGGCACGTCTTGACATGACCGGGAGGTCAGCCTGAAACCTGCGGCCAACATCAACCTCAAGTATTCCTTTCCCTTCAAACCCAGAAAAAGATACGAACATTCTCTGCCACTTAAATTCCTGAGAAGTTTCATCTCAAAAAATACATAAAACACATAGAGACAGAACTGAGGAGAAGGAGATACAACAGTCATTATCTGCAGATGAATAAAATCTAGAGAGTCGATGGAAGGCCTTACTAGGTGGAGCAAAGTACACAGACGCAGGCGGCGTAAAAGTTGGTAACTCTTCTGTGTTGCCAGCAACATGTGTCCTGAGAGAAGGGGATTTCACACCGGGGCAACAAAGGCGGGGTCCGCGGTTCCCCCTTGGCAGGTGTGTGTGGGCGGTGGGATGAAAACCGCAGGGGAGCTGGAGAGGCAGGCTGGCCAGAGGAGGAGGCCCCTGAGGAGGCCCGGGGGAGGCAGGCATCCTCCCAGTCCCAGCCCCAGCCCCGCCCCAGCTCCGGAGGAGTCCCGCAGAATGCCAATCGTCTTTCCTCTGACTTGACAAAACGAATCGGCAGCGCAACGTGATGGACGGGGCGGAAGCGAGCTGGCAGTGGCCTCACCAGGGACAGGCGACGCACCACGAGTCATCACAAGGCGGCAGAGCCGCAGCGCACGGAGCGCTGCCCTGGAACCACGCACTTCCATGGCGCCATCCGAGCGCCCGAAACTGCCCCCAAGGTCCTGGGCTCAGCCCGTGCCCGGGAGGAGAGGTCGGCAGCCCACGGAGGAGCGCAGGGAGACCAGACGGCACTGGGCAGCGCCAGGTGGTGGGCAAGGCTAAGAACAAGCCGTGGAGCGCGCGGGAAGCCCTCCAGGAAGACGGCCAGGACCCTCCCTCGGCCGCCTCTCCAGCGCTGGCACCAACTGACCGACACGAAAGTCACGAAAGTCACGAGGAAAAGAGAAAAGAGCACTGGCCATGAACTAAAGTGCAAGGTGAGAAATACAAAGCAAATGAAATCCCAAGAAACAGCCACCAAACATGAGGGTGAATTCACACCCAGAAACCAAGCAGAGCGGAAGGGGGGGGGGGGGGGCACGCAGTGCGCAGGCGCACCAACGCCACAACCCCTGGAAAGCGTGCGGCCAGGTGCGGTCACATCACACTGCTCCTCCGCCGGCACCCATCAATACGAACTGGGGCAGAAAACACCCAGAGAAGAGCCCACACCTGTGAGGAAGGCCGGACTCCAGGATGCCCACCAGGATGTGGGCTGGGGGCAGCGCAGGCCTGTGCCATGCCGTCCACCGGCCCTGAAGACCAGCTTCTTCTGGAAGCCACCAGGACGGCCACAGGCAGGCGCAGAGACGCTTCATCCAGCAATACGGGAGCCAAGGCACAGCCCCAGGGGAGAGGGCGCCTGAGCTGCTCCTGCGCTCCACCCACCACTCACTGGGGAAGACCAGGGGGTGGGGTGGCCGGAGGGAGGGAGGGAGGAGCCGCCCCCAGGCTTCCCAGGACGGGACCTGGTGACGCTGCAGGTGGACACTGCCTCCCGCATTTGCCCAAAGGCGCACAGCGCTCAGGACCAGGAGCGGCGACTGCACCTCGGGGTTCGCCAAGTGCAGCAGGTGCGGCGCTCTGGTGGGAGATGGTGACGGGCCAGGCCTGGGGGGCAGGCAGCCCCTGCCCTCCTGCTCTCAACAGCAATGGTGGACGAGCCTGCCAAGGTGAAGGTCCTGCACTCCACGTCCCTGGAGAAGCCTTCTAGAAGGGAGCCTGGACACTGACGTCACAGACTCCTGCAGATGATCCCCGTCGACCCCCCTCTGCTGGTCCAGGAAGCCGTCCAGGAAGTGGCCAACTCTGAATTCTAGACAAGCATGGGTCCACACTGCTGGGAGCTGGGAAGGGTGGAGCCATCTGGAAGACAGCGCTGGACGTGCCCCCGCAGGGCCAGCCGTGGTAGCCAATGAACTGATACTGGTCCCACCAAACGGTACAGTGGAACAGCCAGCGGCCAACGGAGGGCCCGTTAGGGTAGCACGAGTGGGATCCAGCTGTTCCCCGAACGTGGGATTCCCTATGCTCCCTTCTCTGAATCACACTCGTGTCACTGGGCCGAAGGGATGTCCGGCTTCGTCCAGGTTGTCCATGCATGGTGACCACGAAGATGGTACATTCCCTACCTGGACTTTTTTTCAGTCATAGGACATGTAGGTTTCTCCCCATAATAGGGCAAAACTCTGTGTTTCACAAACACTGCGGGGTTAAGGAACACGGTCTTCCACAGGCTGACCTGAAGGCAGTGGAAGACCCCTGACCGCCTGGACAGCTCCGAGGACACGGGGCCCAGAGGGCATGGCCCACGCACAGGACGGGCACCACCCAGGTGACCTGCAGAGGCCGAGCCTTCAGCACGCAGAGACCCTGAGCACAAGCCGGAGCTGGGTAGTGAGGACTGAGCAAGGACTGAAGCAAGCACTGCAACCCGGCTCTCCCTTCAGGTCAGGGTGAGGCGGGAACCCTGAAGGGACCCTGCAGGAAGACCGGAAGAGAGGAGGAAAGGCCGTGCGACCCTGTCTATGTAGGAGCAGGGGGTGCCGGGCTTCTGCTGGGCCTTGACAGTGAGTTCTAGAATGAGAATCAGAGCGACCAGAGCGTAACTCCCTGGTAGAAACCTCAGAATCACACACTGCGAGCACTCCATTCTGTGGTATGTAAATCGTATCTCAAAAACTGTTTCAGAAATAGACCATTTATTTTGAGTCTCTCTCCTTTAAAATACGCCCTTTGTTTTTCTCCCAGTTTTTCTGTCTCATGTTCAAGATGACTGTCAGAGGACTCACCTGAGACTGCCCTCAGGTAGCCCCACCTCCAGCCCCTCCGGGCCTTCCCTCACACCATTCGCAGAGAAACTCAGAATGAACCACAGGCCTGCCTGCAAGAGCGGAAACAATGACGCTTACAAGGAACACAGGAACGAACCTTCATGAGCTGGCAGTGGGTTCCTGGATACAACACCAGAAACACAGAAAAGGAAAAAACAAATAACCCAACTTCATCAAAATAAACTTTCTTGCATTTAGAGATACAACCAAGGAAGTGAAAAACAACACTGAGTGGAAGAGAATCTGGCAAAAAACAAAACAAAACAAAAAAACAACCTGACAAAATTGATAAGGATTGAGTATCCAGAATATATAGAATATATAAAGAGCTCCTGCAATTGAACAACAAAAAAGATCTTTAAAAATCAGAAGGGCTGGGGCTGTAGGTCAGTGGTAGAGCACCCCTGGGTTCAATCCCCAAGAACACAAAGGAAAAAAAAGATGGAAAGAACTTAAACATCCATCACTTGATGAATGAAAAACAAAATGTGGTGTGTGCACAGAGAACAATCCCACCCTAAGGGAGAAATGAAGCACTGACGGGAGAGCCTGGAACCACGGGAAGTGAGGAACGGCACCCGGGAGCTGCCCACTGTGCACTCAGCTGTGAGACGCCCAGAACAGCCAGGTGCTGCGGCGGGGGTGCTGGTCTGCTCCCTGGGTGTGGGTTTCCCCCGCCATGACTGAAGGCTCTGGAGCCAGTGGATCGACTGCACAAGATCACAAGTGTGCTGAGAGCTCTGGACTCCACACTTGAACACGCCTGAAGCAGCAACTGTCACGGCACGTGACTTATAACTTCCTGATTTATAAAAGTATGTAAAGATTTCAGAAGAGCCCCCTGCCGTCCAGCGCCCAGCTGCGCACCCCTCCAGCACGCCCAACCCGCCTTCCCGGTTTCTACTCGCTTTGGTCATGTGCTAAGTCGGAGGCCAGGACAGTCCCGCCTGCAGCCCCTAGATCTGACCTGCACTCTTCTCAGCCCTCCCGGGGCACTGAGTCACTCCCCAGGGACATCATGTCAGAACCAGAGGGCCAGCTCTGACCGGCAGGGCACTACTTGCCAGTTGTCTCATCTTGGATAATCAACGTCTCCACACTCCATGAAGATGGGTGATCAAGATCCAGTTAATAAATCCATTCATTAAAATTCTACTTGGTCCAGCGTAGAAATACCTGCTGGTCCACTCTGAAGGGCAGTTCTGATCACAAAGCACATAAACTATGTGAAAATGCTTTGTGACATACAAGTGCACAGCCCATGCTCCTCGGCCTCTGGAATGTCCCCAGCACAGAGGGAGCACTGCTGGGCACCTCCCACTGCACACGTGTAACCCACTGTTTGCAATCAACTCACTGATCTGCTCACGTAGATTTATTTTAAACCATAAACTTTCTACCACTGCCTTGGTATCATTGGATAGAAGTTATGAATTTTTGTACATGTTAAAAATAAAGAGCCTGGCACAGTGGCATATGCCTGTAATCCCAGGGATTCAGGAGGATGAGGCAGGAGGATGGAAAATTTGAGGCCAGCATCAGCCACTTAGGCCCTAAGCAACTTAGCTAGACCCCATCTCAAAATTTAAAAAGGTGGCGGGGGCTGGGGAGGTCACTCAGTGGTTATGCATCCTCGTTTCAAAAAAATTTTTGAAACCTAAAAAAAAATTTTTTTTAATAAATGAATAAAGACACTACTGCTACAATACCAACCATGCACCTGGAGTCAGGCAAGGTCACTTCAGTGCCTCCCTGGCCTTCTTAACGACCTGAATGGGCTGAGCGATCTAGAAGGCCTCCCTGGTCTGTGCCCAGCTCAGGCTAAAGGCAGCTCTACACCCGCCAGGAGCCCTGCATGTCCAGCACCCCGTCACCATGCCGGAGTTGAGTGTGCTGTCCTGGACGCCCACACACTGTGACTGCGGCCCCCACCCAGGGCAGCCCACATAGGCAGGAGCCAGGCGCTGTGAGAGGGAGCCATCCACATCATCCTCTGACAGAGCGGGCATTGCCCAGCTCCCTGCTGGTCTCTGTGGCCAACCCGCAGCCCAGCACAGGCACCAACTGGGCTCCATGGGTGACGGTGAAGGAGGGCAGGACCGGGCTGCCCACAGCAGGTCCAGGAGAGTGGGGACCGGCTGGCCGCACAGATGCTGAGTGGGCCCTGCCCCTCAGACAGACCACCTGCAGAAGGCACTGACCACAGCCTGGTCTGCCTAGGGACCCTGAGGTCCACCTGATGCTGGACACCAAGCTCTGTCCAGGCCTGGACCACACAGTTCACCCCCAGGCTCTGGTCACAGCTCCTTCCACCCGCCCAACAGCAGCCCTGCCTGGAGGAGGGGCTGGCCTCAATTCGGACGTAAGCCCTGTAGCACAGGAGAGGCCCTGCGCGTCCACAGCGCCTTGGAGCCAGGAGCTCCAAAGCACTCAAAGGAGCTGGCGGTGAGATCCCCGACTGGACACTTCCAGACAGGACGCGGAGCAGTCCCATGGAGTCAGGGTGGGAGGAGACCACAGCGCCTGGTCACAGACGGCAACACGGTCAGGACTGCAGACACTGCTCCTGGCCCTGAGGCGGGGAGCGCTTCGGGGCTGCGGACGCTCCGGGTCTCCCCCCAAACCACCCCACGTCACCCCACGTCAACACACACAACAGGCCTCCTGTGCACACATGGGGACCCTGAGGTTCTCGGGTGTCCCGAACCTGCTTTCTGATGGCGGATGCAGGTGCTGGTCTCCAGGTCATCAGCAGGCCCGTTTCCCTCGTCTTACTCAAATCCAGGGTAGCGAGCAGACGTGTAACTGAGGACCCTGCACCCGCCAGCCAGCGCCGCAGCCCACGCCCACCCTCTGGTCAGAAGCAGTGCAAGGACTTCTTCCTCAGCCGAGCTGAGCATCTCTCGTCCCCACCCCTGCCCAGCCCGAGCCCATCACCTGCCCCTGAAAAGCCCTCTGAAGGCCACTGTGCGGTCCAGCAAGGAGCCAGGGAGACTCAACCTGCCAGATCCTTGACGAAGGCCCCCCACGAGCCTGCTCCTCTCCAGGGCTCCCCTCAGTCCTCCCTCCGCCTCCCGAGACTGTATCCTCAGGCTCCCCTGGTGCCGTCCTGGACCGTCCCCATCAGGGACCGACCGGAACATGCCCTCTGCTTAAGCCCCCTTTCCACTCTGCCCTGGTGTGTCTCCCGGAGGTGGCCACACCTGGGTGGGTCGCCTCCTGCCTGCACGGTCTCGGCTGGGGCGCTGTGTGCCACGCACGTGCTCCTCCCAACATGCCTCGCCACGTCCAGGGCCCCAGATGAGGATCGTCTGTGACAGCCGCGGTCCTCGGTGAGAGGGCATCCTCTTCTCCCAGCTAATTACCATTTCTTGCCTGTGCGCTTGATTTCAATAAAGTCTCTCTAATTACTTCACAGATCGCGGCGCCTCCCTCCTCCCGCGCTCCTGCGCCCCTCCTCCCCCCAGCAGCCAGCCTCCGGCGGGCGTGCGCGACGAGGAGACTTCCCAAAGTTAATAAGCTGCTGGGCTTAATAAACCAGACTCGCCCAAGTTAATAAACCTGGAAAACACAATTATTGCTATTTTTACTATTATTATTAAAGACTCCATTATTATTGTTGTTGTTCGGGGCTCATCTGCGGCCGGCGAGGACCCTCCCCCAGCAGTGGCAGTAATATTGTGTGAGCGATCCCGGGGGACCCACCCCGCCCTGCTGGAGGAAGCAATATTGGAGCGCAGGCAGCGGTCCCTCCAGGCTCAGCGCTGCCCTTTCATATTACACACGTTCCGTCAAATCCATCACCGCCGCCCGGACCTTCCCAATAGGCTGCAGGAGGCTGGGAGGAAACGGTGATTAACGGGGCGGGGGAGGGGCAGGCCAGGCTGCCCCGAGTCTGGTTTCCACAAGGTGCTTCTGGGGCTCAGGGTCCTGCATCCTCCGGGCAGGCGAGGTGCGGTTCTGTCAGGATCAGCAGGAAGCCCAGCACGGCCGGCCCAGTGAGGCTGACCACAGCTGCTCCCAGACACCCAGCAATCCTCCCTCCCTCACCTGCTCTTTCAGCTGCAGGACTCGCTCCTTCCGTGGGGAGAGCCGCCCTGCCGTGGGCAGCCCAGTGGGTAAACAAGGGTGGAGGGGCCGGGCAGCGGGCTCTCCATCCACCTGGGACCACTTCTTACTCTTCAGCTGGAGGAGCAGGTCCCACACAGCCAAGTGGCTGGACTGAGGACTAGAAGGACCCCGAACGGAGCCGGCCGTCTGCTCTCAGCAGCTCCTGATGCACATGACGGCATCGCTTTCTTCCCCCTCTCTCCTCACGTCCTCTTCATCCTCTCTCCTACTCACACTTGTGGTATTGCATCTCTAAACCTGGACCTCTCTGTCCCCAGAGCTGGCTCAGCTGACACAGGGTTCCTTCTTCAATGGTGAGCATCACGATGTCTCACTGCTTCTCAACCGGGGGGGACATTTGCTCCCCACAGGGCTGGGGGAGATCTGGCAATGACTAGAGATGCATTTGCTGCCATGACCAAGTTCACAACGGTGTCCAGTGGGAGAGGCCAGGGACACTGCTAAGCACCCTACAGTGCACGCTGTCACCTGGCCCAAAACAGCCAGTGCTGAGACAGGGACCCCACTACACCTGCAGGGGCCCCTCAACCCAGGTCCCTTCAGCTCTCCTCCACAGCAGCTCGTGTGGGTCTACAGACCAGGGGAGAGGGGGCCTCAGTGGGTTTGGAACCCTCTCCTGGGGAGTGGAGGAGCTCGAAGGTTGAAGAGGGGGGCAACAGAGGTAAGGAGAGGTCATGGGAAAGGACCACAGCAGCACTCCAGGGAGAGAAGCAATGCCCGTCCCCCCGCACCACGGGACACTCCACCTGGCACGTCCCGCAGAACCAGCTGCAGCCAGGCCACATTGCAAGGGGCTGCGGCTGCAGGTGTGGACACCAGAACAAGCCCAGCTCTTGTCCCCAGCAATGCCCCTGCAGCCTCCCATTGGCCCCGTGGGTGTGCAGAGCCAGGAGGCAGGGCCAGGCTGTGGCTGGTCCTGGAGCTAAACTCTGACCCCAAATCCTAACCCAGAACCCACAGAAACAGACCACAGACACAATCACCACCATTCCTGGGACCCTGAAGACTGCCCGGCACCTTCCACCAACAACCTCAGTTCCCCTGCAGTGCCAACGGCTGCCAGAGCCACTGGAGTCTGGCACACCCTGCTGGGAGGGAGCGCCTCCCCTCTCAGCCCAAACCAGGCTTTCAACTCGGTAGCTCCACCAGCGGGAGCCTTCAGAAGGAGCCACGTATGATTAAGAGCTGTGAAAGCAGCTTTGTCTCCACTGCAAATCCTTTTCTCCAAGAGGCCTTTGCTGGGGAACAGCAGAGGTAGCAGAGGTGGCAGAGGCCACAGCTGCCCTGCCACCATGCTTCCTAGATCCAACCCCGAGCTCTAATGGGAACACTCCCATCCAACATGGAAACCTGAAGTCGCACGGCTTCACTCTGCCTCTGATGAGGTGAAAGGGGAGAGGAGATGATCCAGGAGAAAGAACGCCACTCCCAGAGCCACCCTGGCCACCTCTGCCCCGGCTGGTGCTGGGGCCTGGCTCACTCTTCTGCGCCTCGGCCGGCTCCAGCAACCTGCCAGCACGCACCGAGACAGGCCGCAGAGAACTGCGCACTTCTCACTGTCCCCAGGCACCAAGGCCGTCCCACGGGGTCGCTGGCTGGTGGGAGCGAGTGTACCTGCACGGCCCCCAGGTGGGGCAGCCCCCACGTCCTGCAAGCCTCCGAGGGTCGCTGGCCTGGGGACTCACCCAGGGGGCTCCCACTGCAGTCTGCCCACCTGCACCAGAAGCTGAAGACCTGCAGGGCTCAGGGGGGCAACGAGGCTCCGGCAGTGGAGCACCAGACTCAGCCCGTCAACGCAGGCGCTCTTGCCAGACATGGCTGGCATGAGACACGGGGCGAGGCCAATCTCGGTTTTCCAACAAGCCCTAGGCTTCCTCCGGGATAATAAGGGAACACGTATGTCCTGTGCCCTCACCACTGGGGCCTCCCATCTCATCCCAAGTCTTATTCCCCGTGGAAAGAACACGGCTTCCAGAGACCATTGCCACTAACAGGGTGCCTGTCGGGAGGGAAGAAGCACTCGTCTCTGGGACAGGAAGCCCACAGCACAGCACGAAGTTCATGACTGACCAGTATGCACCAGGGAACCCCTGCCCCTGACCAGTATGCACCAGGGAACCCCCCCCCCTGCAGAGAGAGCCCAGGGCTGCAGGACAGGGCCCCCACCAGGGGACTCATGCAACGGCTGAAATTCCAGGCTGTTCTCTGCTAGGGTCCAGATGTGGCTCATCCCCCAGGCCCAGGTGTTGGACTGTGAGCTCCCAGTGTAGTGTATTAAAAGGTGGCAGAGCCTTTAAGAGGTGGGACTTGGGACAGGCAGTTGGGTCAGGAGAGAGGCCCAGGACAAGCTTGTCCCCCCGCCCACCCCCTAGTTCCCAGCAGAGTGGGTCAGTATGAAAACTGAGCCTGAGCTCAGATCCCCTGGCCGCCTCGCCTCAGGCTCTCCTCCCAGGCGCGCTGCCGTCGCACACCATCCTCCACGAGGCCCTCACCAGAGCCCCGTAGAAGCTGCCGCCAAGCTGCTGAGCCCCCAGAACTGGACAGGGAAGAAAACAGGACGAGGTGGCTGAAGCAGACATGCCCATCTGCAAACACCAAACCAAAAACTGCTCCCAAAGCCTCACAGACAGGCAGGGGAGGACCAGGACCACCCGCTGGGGTCTGCCAGGAAGGTGGCTGCCAGCGAGGCCTGTCAGGCTGCTTCTCGCCTGCCTCCAGAGAAGTCAGAAGCGTGGAGATTCAACTCGCGGAGTCACAACACCTGGAACGCTCAGAAGCCTCACCAAGGGCCCACGGCCGTCCCCAGCACTGAGCACTTCCTGCACGCGTGTGTGGAGAGTGCACACTCAGATCAGGTTCCGGGAACTTCATCGAAGACTAAACTCATGGTGACGTTAATAACAGCTAACGTGGAACAATTGTTCTGGGCCAGAACCAGCTCTGCGCTCGTCCTACAACTGCCCGACGTCCTCTTCCCAACCATCTCCTGGGGAGGCACCACTCCCACTTTACAGGAGGAAACTGAAGGTCAGAGGCTGGTAGCAAGGTCACAGGGGAAGTCCTGAGTGCAAGTCTGAGTCATGGCTCCTCTTGCAGCAATGGCGGAACAGCCCCTCTGGGACCACACCTCCCACAGGTAAGCCACAAACTCTGGACAAGTGTGGCAACAGCTACAGGAGGACCGTGGATAGTGGACCCAAGCGGGCAGACTTTGAAGGACAGCCACCATATGGAAAAAAGAATTGGAACTTGTGAATTTTCTTGTTTTGATAGTTTTTAGTCACACAGGGTAACTAAGAAACTCAGATGGAAAATCCACAGCCCTACTGACTGGAAGAACCAGAGGAGAGAATCTGGGGCAACCACAGGGGCTGATGGAAAGACCAGAGGCAGGAGCCCCAAATCCTAGGCATTTGCCCAAATCTCCAGCTGAACTACCACGTGGTGGTGGACTCCAAGCAGCCCAATAAGGATCAGAACTAAACCAAGACGCCAGCTGTAGCCCAACACAGGGAGACAGTCCACAGTTTAAGTTCAGCCAAGTTAACTGACTACTGGAAAGGTTTTAATTGAGAGACACCGCCAGAAGATAAAATTCAGTTTGTCTATCACTATCATGTCCAGATAGAATTTATAATCATCAACACGACCCAGACTCAAGGGGAAAGATAATCAACAGAGGCCAACTCCAAAATGACCTAGATGCTGTAATCACCTGACAAGGATTTTAAAGCATCTATTATAACCATGCTCAAGGATGTAAAGAAAAATATGCTCAACAAGAATGAAAAGATAGGAAATGCCATCAGAGAAATACAAACCACAAAAAATGATCAAATGGGAATTCTGTAACAGCACTGTCCAGTATAACTTTCCAGGGATTTTGTTCTGGGTTTATTTGGGCAGATGGGGAGGTGATTCTGGGGATTGAACCCAGGGCCTTTTGCATGCTAATCGTGGGTTCTACCACTGAGCCACCCCCAGCCCAACATGACTTCTGCAATGAGAACAATGCTTTACCCCTTTGCTGTCCTCCTAGTGCCACTGGTCACATGTGGCCACTGAGCACCTGCAATGAAGCTGGTACAACTGAGGGACTGAATTTTTTCACTTTATTCCATTTTAATTAATTTTGATTTAAACAGGCACATGTTGCTAGTGGCTACAGCATTAAGCAGTGTGGCTCTGGAATGAAAGATTATAATATTCAAGAAAAAATAATTCACCAGATTGGCTTAACAGTTCAGTGGAGATGGCAAAGAAAGTACCAGTGAACCAAAGATAGAGCAACACAAATAATCCACTGTGAAGAACCAAGGGAGAAAAGACTGACAACTAGAGCAGAAAGAACAGAGGCAGAGAACAGTTAGATCCAGTCCAATGTCTTATACGCTCTGCGCGGTGATCAATTATTAACTCTAAATATGTGGTGATCAGTTAAGAAAATAGCATACAATCCAGGGAACCCACTGACAATAATTTAATAATATTGTAAAGAGGTATAGTCAAAAAGGCGACAAGTAAATTAAAATGAAATCCTTTTAAAATCCATAAATCTAAAGAAAGAATAAAAAGAGAAACAAAACAAAATTAGAAGATGAATAGAAAACAGACAGCAATATGATAGGCCTAATTCCAGCTATATTGACAATTACATTAAATGTTAATGGACTAGATCCTTGAATTAAAAGAAAGAGATTATCAGATTTTTAAAAAGCAAGACTTGGTTATATACTGTCTATAAGAGATGTACTTTAAAAAATAAAGATTAGAAGTCAGACAGTCTGCCTCCTAATTTAACTATGATAGGATACACTATCTATGAAGTACCTTCCCTTTCTAAAACCCAATGATACCACACATATGTGAATATATGCATATGTGCAAAGATAAATGTGTAATATCTAAATATTTTTATGCTCAGGATACAATTACAGTAGTTAATGGTCAAATTCATGTACCAAACCCCAAAGAAATGGTGGAAGGAAGGGGCAATTTACCAAATAGACGCATCCACGTTGCTCATTGTTTTCCCCTCCATCAACACTCATCCTGTCAAATAATCAGATGGAGTTTTTGGTAATTGTGTCCAGAAAACATTCCTTATTCCTGAAGAGTGACTTAAATCTTCCTGTGCAGCAACAGAACTGTCCCAAAACTGCTTGCATGTGAATTTCTGTGGAAGCCTGGCCTGACCTTTGCAGCCACCCGATGCTGTGGTGCTGTGACCCTGCGCTGGGAGCAGAGGCATCTCCAGACCTGCCTCACGGCAGGGAGGACCTGCACCTGCCAGTCTCCCTCTCGGAGCTGGGGACACAGAGCCCCCTCAGCTGCTCCCTGGTCTCCAACGGGACCGTGGTGATGGTCGCCCCACCTGGTCAGCTCCACAGACACCTGGCTGCGTCTTGCCCACCCTCCAGCTGGGCACCCCTGGCCACAGCTCCTCTTCGTCCTTCAAGGCTCCACTCAGGTCCTTTCTCATTGGGATTCTCCTCCGAATTTCAAGTCGTATTATCAACCTCCACTTTCCAAATTGATTCTCAGTTGAGTTTTAAATTTGGATTTTAATTTTAAGATTTCCCATTGCATTCCGTTGGTTCCACAGTTTTCCTCCAACACGTAAGGTCGTGGTTCTCTGCGAGTCCTTTCTACACGTCTCCACCCTGCAATGAACTCTCACAGTCCCTGCAGCGAGGACTGCTGTCGAAAGTGCAGGTCTGCACACGCGCGTGCCCCGCCCACACACAGTGATGCCCCTGGCTCCGC
>JAJEJO010002136.1:0-107199 GCA_020662805.1 Glaucomys volans
GCCCAAGTTGCAGTTGTTATTCCAGGGTCCCTCTTCAATAGAATTCCTGATTTTGTCA
This sequence comes from Glaucomys volans, assembly GCA_020662805.1. NCBI lineage: Eukaryota > Metazoa > Chordata > Mammalia > Rodentia > Sciuridae > Glaucomys > Glaucomys volans. The sequence goes on from JAJEJO010002136.1 coordinate 59, forward strand.
CTACAGGAGAGTCACCTCCCTGGGGAACCTAACTTACAACTATCCAATTGATCTTTTTAGGACACTGCATCCAACAACTGCAACATGCAGTCTTTGCAAAGTCCGTAGGGAACAGTCATCAAGATAGACCATTGAAGCAGGACATTAGTCTCAACGGATGTCAATGGATTCAAAACTTATAGGCTATGTTCACTAATCACAAATGAATTGTATTAAAAGCAAGAGCAAGAAAATATCTAATAGAGCACTGAAACCTGAAAAATAAAAACGTGCTTAAATAGCACATAGGTCAAAATTATCATAGGGAAAATTGAGAATGATTTAAAATTAAATGATAAGGAAAATGACATATCAGACTCCGGGGAGGCAGCTAAAGCAGTGCTTAGAGGATAGTGCATTGCTTTAAACGCTTGTGTTGGAGAAGAAGAAAAGTCTACGATGGGTGATCTGTGCTCCCATCTTAAAATTCTAGGAGACAGAAGAGCATGTTAAACTTAAAAGTAAGGAGAGGAAAGGAGGTAATAAAGAAAAAGTGAAATAGAAAACAAAGGAGAAAATTTAAAAAACTCTAAGTTGGTTGATAAATAAAATGTGTGAATTCTTAGCAACACTGATCAATCTAAAAGAGAAATATACCAACATCAGGAATATTAAGAGGAAGCATGGCCGGACTTGGTGGTGGAGCTGAGGCAGGAGGATCACTAGCTCAAAGCCAGCCTCAGTAATAGCAAGGTACTGAGCAACTCTAAATTTAAAAAATACAAAATAGGGCTGGGGATGTGACTCAGTGATCGAGTGCCCCTGAGTTCAATCCCCAGTACCCCCCACCCCAAAAGAGGAATCCATATGAAGATCCTACAGCAATAAAAGAAATATTATGAACAACTTTGTGCCAAAAAAATCTAACAACTAGGGTGAAATGAACAAGTTGCCTGAAGTCACATATTGCCAAAACTGATATAAAAAGAAATAGGAAATATGAATGGATTTGTAAAAGAGATTGAATTCATTATTTAAAACTGTCCCATGAAGAAGAACCCAGATGCCTTGACTATTGAATTCTGCTAATAACTTGAGAAAAATGCCAATACTACACAAATTCTTTCAGGAAATAGTAAAGGGAAGAACGCTTCTCAACACTCTGTGGTGAGCCAACCGGGCTGGGTGCCAAAGATATTGCCAAGAAAAAACTACAGACCAGTCTCTTGTGTCCTCAGCAAAAGAGTGCCATATCGAACCTACAAAATACATACATAAGATCCATTCACCGTGACCAAGGGGAGTTTATCCCAAGAATGAAAGTTGTGTTTAACAGTTGCAAATCAATCAAATGTAATTCAACACAGTAAGTAAATCATTGATTTCAGAAAACACACAATTCTTTCAATAGACTTAGGAAATCACTTGGAAAATTCAATATCCATTCATGATAAATTCTCATAGGCAACTGAGAATACCAGGGAGCTGCTCCATATGTTGAAGTGCATTTACCGAAACCTATAGTTAGCGTCATGCTAGTGGTGAAATGTCGAATGCTTTCCCTGTGAACAAGTTAAATGTCTTCTCCCAGTATTTCTATTCAGTACTGGATGTTCTAGCTAGAGTAACAAGAGAAGTGAAAGGAGAGAAAGCATTCAGATTATAAAGAAAGAAGGGAAGATGTGTTTGTAGATGACGTGATTGTTTAAATATACAATCCTGAGGAATCTGTAAACAACTAGTGCAAGCGATACTTGAATTTACTTAGCATTTTAATATATTGTCAATAGACATCTTCATAAATTAGAAGGTCATGATACTCTAAAATTGGAGACATTTCAAATGTACATCCACAAGAGAATGGAATGACAATTTGAGGTTTATTTATCCAGTGGAAAGCCACTCAGGGATTAAAATAGAATGACTCCTAAATCATGCAGCATAGATGAGTCTCAGAACAATTATGCTGTGGGAAAGAACTCATTAACAGAAGAGTAATATATCTGATTGCATTTATATGAAGTTCAAGAACAGGGAAATTAATAAATGGTGTCACAAATCCTGGGCTGGGTGTGGATTAACCAGAAGGGGGCGCAAGAGAACTTTCTCAAGTGATAAACATAATCTTGTACCAGCATATGCATTTACCAAAACTCAAAAATCGTACAGTTAAAACTGTGCGGTCTAAGTAAATTGTACTACAATAAAAAATATGAAATAACCTTAGCAAAAATATGTGGTCTAATTCCATTAAAAAGTCATTGTTCTCAATAGGATATTTTGATATTAAGTAAACAAGTTGATTTTTTTAAATTTTCTTTTTAAAAAATTTATTTGTTCTAATTTGTTGTGCATGACAGTAGAATGCATTTATACATTTTGATAGATCATACGTAAATGGAGTGTGTGAATGCTAATTCACAATAAGGGGGGATAGGGAAGAATAGAAAAATGAAAAAAATCATTTTCTATTCAAAAAAGTAATCATGTGTGTATTAGTCTGTGTCAGTTGCCATGACAAAATACCCTGGACAGGGTGACTTAAAGAACAGAAATTATCTTCTCACGGTTCTGGAGGCTGGAAGTCCTTGCTCAGGGTGCTGCAATGTGGGGTTGGTAAGGTCTCTCTTCCTGGTTTTCAGATGGCTGCCTTCCACCTGTGTCCTCACAGAACCCATGGAGAGTCCACTCCAGTGTCACTTCTTGGAAGAATTCTATCCCTTAGGAAGGCCCCATGCCCATGACAAATCTAACCCTAAACCTAACCCAAAGGCCTCATCTCCAAATACCAACACACAGGGACTAGGGCTTCAGCACAGGAATTTGAGGGACCACATTTCTGTCTGTAACCACATGCATTCTGGAAAATTTGGAAAGCATAAATAAACAGAAAGAAAAAGAAAACCCACATAATCACATTACCAAAAATGTAGTCACTGTTAACAATTGATTTATTTTGTTTCCCAAATTTTGTTATTTCAACTTTTACAAGGTTGTAGACATTCTATACCTGCAATTTTGTATCAGGGTGTTTTTGATTTAACATTGCAACATGAATTTTTTTCTGTTACTAAAAACCATTCTTCAGTGCCCTTTTTACAATAGCCCCAAAAGGCTCACTGAGTGACTATGTCATATGTCTATTTATTCAGTGTCCTGGGGTTGAATGTGGGGTACTTCCCAGTCTTTGCTAGGGTGGATGATGCTGTGAGAAACCTTTGTGCATGAGACTTTTTCCTATGACTTTCATTGGGATAGAATTCCAGAAAATGGAAATTGTGGGTTTAAAGGGTTTGCTTTTAATATGTACTCCAAATTCCTTTCCAAAAGGACGTTCCAATTCACTCTGCCACCAACAGTGGACCAGGAAGGTGCATAGCTGATTGCTCTTAAAGGGAAGGCGGGCATTTCCACTCTGTGCTTATTGGCTTATTTCCTGCAGGTAAGCGGATTCTTCCAAAGCTGACTTCCGGTTGGGCAGTGTTGTCCTGCCCTGCCACTGCCTCTCGCTGAGCCTGCGTGCTGGGCCCCACGGAGACCAGACCGAGTAGAAAGGAGCCATCTCCATCCACCAACAGCCATGAATTTCCTCCGGCGGCGCCTCTCCGACAGCAGCTTTGTGGCCAACCTGCCTAATGGCTACATGACGGACCTGCAGCGCCCAGACAGCTCCACCAGCTCCCCGGCTTCCCCCGCCATGGAGAGAAGGCACCCCCAGCCCCTGGCAGCCTCCTTCTCCTCTCCGGGATCCAGCCTTTTTAGCTCCTTCTCCAGTGCCATGAAGCAGACCCCACAGGCTCCCTCGGGACTGATGGAGCCTCCTGGTCCCTCCACGCCTGTTGTCCAAAGGCCCAGGATCCTGTTGGTGATTGATGATGCCCACACAGACTGGTAAGCCGGGATCTTCTGGGACCACCACCTGCTGGGGCCAGAGCTAGCACAGGGGCTGTCTTGCCTCTTGGGGGGGGGAGGTAGAGAAGAGGCCCTAAGAGGCTCAGGTGGTTTCAAAGACCGATCAGAGGGAAGGAAATTCGTATTTACCCACCAGAGCCTACAACATCTGCATTGCGCCCGTTCTCTTCTAGACCTTCACATTTACAGGTCCACAGTCCCTCCCCTGCAGATTTAAAATTCAGTAGCTCTGGCCACTAGAAAACATGTTGTCATCCTTTTGGAAGCAAAGCCCAATCTGAAGGACACTGAGGCTATGACTGTCTGGATTATATCACTCAGTGTGCTTGTCCATACGACAATGCAAACATCGTAATGTGTTTGATGAGGGCAGCTGCCTGGAGCCCACTGGAAATATTACATAATCTATGGGTAGAGATTATATGACCTTTCTATAATTGGGAAACCTCTGAAGCCTGAAATGCAGCTGGCGATATTTACCAGATTATTCTTTTTCAGCCCCAGCCACTCTCCACGCCCTAAAATGAGGTTGTTGTAAGGATGATATAAATCAGTACAGGACCACAACTCATATCCCAAACCCTTGGGACCAGAATGCCTGAGCACGTGCTGTAGTCACCTCATGAGTGACTGGCAGGCCGGCTCCATAGCCTGTCCTCCTAACGCCAAAGGCAGACAGAAATGATGTGCTTTTGAGCTTCTTCTCAGACAGCACCCCCCAAGCAGGAAGACCCCCGGGGCGGAGACCTGAGTGTCAAGCTCACAGGGAGCTACTGAGCCCCAGGTCAGGGCAGGGCACAGCTGATCGGCTCAGGTAGGATGGTCACACGGAGCTCCAGTTGGGGAATAGACTTCTACCCCAACTTTGTTGTACTGAGGAGAGAGATAGATTGTTCGTCTAGCTAGAGACAGAATCGCAGTTCAAGACAGCGCAAATTTAGAGACATGAAAGCCCCACATTCAGGGCAGAAGGACACACGGATGGTGTATTATTCAGTTTTTCATGGTTGTGACCAAAATGCCTGGCAAGAACAACTTAGAGGAAGAAAGATTGATTTTGGCTCATGGTTTCAGAGGCGTAGTCCACAGTTGGGTGGCACCAAGTGGAAACAGTGGCAGGGAAAGCAGAGCGGGAGCGAGAGGAGCCAGGGACAAGATAGAGTCCCCACGGCTCACCCCGGTAGGGTACTTCCTTCAGCCACATCCCACCTGCTCAAAGTTACCACCCAGTATTCCATTCAAATTATTAGTTCTTCAAATGGATTAATCCACTAGTAAGGTTACAGCTCTTATAATCCAGTTGTTCCACCTCTGAACATGGCTACATTGCCTATCATGTGAGTTTCAGGGGCGACATTCCAGATGGAAACCATGACAGATGTGAAGCAGAGACATTCTGACAGTGGATCCTCAGGCAGCCACTGTGGCTGGAGGGCAAGATTGCAGTGTGTCTCCAAAGGCTGTCACATTATACTCACCCAGCACACACACAGGGTATGAATAGATTGGTGCGCCAGCTGCCCTGTTAGTCTCACATGCCTGGGGACGTCACATTCACTCCTTGAGAAGTTAACTCAGGGTGGGGATGACTGAACTTTCACTTTGGTGTGGAGCTCTTTACAGCTTATAATACATTCTCAATATTCAGTTAACCTCATGTCCAGCAGATTCAGACGTCGGTCCTTGCATTCTGTTAAGTCATCGCCTCATCTGAGCCAGGGTGGCCCAGGGATCCCCTCTGATCTGATCCAGTGATCCACAGCGTGCTCTTCTGTGCCCCTGCTTGCTGGAAGGTGCTCCTCGCAAAGCTTTGCTCATTCACTCATGCAAAGCGTGGCCCTCAGGTCTGAGCTTAGGGCTTGATGTCTGCAGAGTTGTGCTTCCAGGGACTCTTCCCTGCACCATGCTGCTGCCCATCTGCCCAGTAATCAAAAGACTATAACCATCTTCTGTTTCCCTTTAACTCAACATTTGACCTTGATTTGAGTGTTTCCTGCTGTCGTGTTATCTTGTGCTCAACTTTGTCAGCGACGTTGCTTCCTGGGTGGAGGTGGAGTTTAATACAGGGCAGTGTGGTCAGGATGCGACATCACAGCAAGGCTGTCTGAGTTCAAAGCCCATCTTTACCAAATAGTAGCCATGTGACCTTTGCAAGTCACTGCAGCTAAATACAGAACCTACCCCCCAGAGTTAATATATGCAAGTAAGGTTGAAACCGAAGTTAACATGAAAGTGTTCAGTATGTGCCTGGCTCACAGTGTGTGCTATTTAAACGTGTATCAGTATTATTGCAGACTGTTAGGACATTTCTGTGCCACATCAACCATCTTGGAAGCAGTCCCTTGGGCATGCTAATTTAATCTCTTCATGATCAGTTCTTGGCAGACTGGACAGGATTTGCCCTATTCGGTTAGGTTTTCCTAGATCTTCCCTGCTAGCTCCTGGCTGATAAAATCAGATCTTATTCATCTCTGTCTCTGTCCCTATGGCGTGTGGTTGGTGTTGGGGCACAATGAATAATACTTGGGTGCAATGAATGGCCTCCATCACGTAGCATTTAAATGTGGCTCTGGTTCTGTCATTCCACAGAAATGACATTTTGGGTCATGCACACGGGTGGAGACAATGCTGGCCAGAGCAGTCTCCCTCAATATATTTTAATCACATATCCCAAGTGCTTTCATTAGGTCTCGAGAACGACTGTCTTTGATTCATGTCATTCTTCGCGGGTTATAAAAGGAGAGAAGAAACAGACCCATGAATCCCCTGGAAGTTGGCTGTGTTCACTGTTTGTGACAGAGACTTCCTGCCACAGACCATCAGCTTCTCGTACGGAGCTCCATCCTCAAGTCTCCATGAACTTCCTAACTTCTCTGAATCTCAATGCATCCCCAGTTTTCTCCACATTCATGCCGGTTGCCTTCATGTTTCAATCCTGCCTGTAGAATTCCCAAAACCTGCCGGTCCTGGACTACCACAAGCAGCCAGCAGGGGGCGGGCCAGCCCCACGGTCCCAGTGACTCCCGCAGAGCCTGGCAGCCTGGGTTCCGCTCCTCTCCAGCCCATCTTCATTGTGAGAACTGTCAGCGGAGAGGAGGAAGTTGTTAAAGGGAAGAAGGCAGCTCACACAGCCCCTTTCTTCCCCCTTTGAGATGATAATGAGGGGGGAGCCTATCCACTGTCTGGATTGAGGGAGCCCCCGCTCTCCCAGGGACAATGCAAATGTGGTCCCCTTTTCCACCCTCCTCAGCCCCAGATGCTGGGGCTCTGTCTTCCCTTCCTGGTGCTAAGCTCTCCTTGCAGACAGATGAGGGAATTACAGGAACCCATTCTTCCTCTCCTGGGGTGTCCAGCTTTCAGATTCTCAGAACCACTGTGGGCGCCCCCAGGATCATCTGATACCTGGCCAGATGGTGGTGGGGCGTGGGGGGACTTTCATGTTCTGAAGAGAAATAGAGAGCCCCAGTGTCACCGTTGCTGGCTGAACTCTTGGCCCAGCATTCTAAGATGTGGTCACCTGTTGGGGCTGCCTAAGGAGGTGAGCCTGGCCAGGCAAGGGGGCGGGAGGAGCTTGAGCTGCCTACTGAAGGCCGGCTCCATGGCAGATCTGAACTAAGGATGTTGTCTTTTGGGCGTGGGGCAGGTCAGTCTTGAGAACCACCAGGGGCAGGAGGAGTGAAATGAATGGACGTCAAGGTCGGTTTTCTTTCACACCTCTGCACTGAAGCTCTGGCTGGGAATTCTCCAGCAGCTTCACTGGTCTTAGGCCTCCAGGGTGGACCTTGCCTCCCAACCACCCTCCACGTCACCACCTACATTACGTGCCCTTTTTCTGTAGCATAGATCAGCTTCATTTTGCTCCCCCCTCCCCGTACCCCATGCATCCCCTTTCAGAATCCTTTGCTGGTGCATCATTGACCTAGAATGTTCGAGTTCAAAGTCATTAGCATGTCTGTCCTGCCTCTAATTGAGTCTCCAGCTCCACTTCCTGTTTTGGTGCCGACTCTGCAGGAATACAAAACAGCTCATGGCTCTCAAGAGCACCTCTTTACCTTGGCATTTTCTGTTCCCTGCTTCCCGGAACACCCTTCCCCATCATATTTGCCTGGCCAGCTTCCATTTGTTCTTGGAGGACTGCTCAGGGGTCACCTCTTCTCTGAGGCCTTCCCTGTCATGCCCTGCTAACAATGCTAATAACCGCCACCCCTGTATAAACTCGACATACACCTCACCGTGCCAGGCTGGCACACACCACACTGTGTTATAATTGCCCCCTTGGGAGAATAAGGCCAATCTCTTCCCCCTCTTTTTTTTTGGGAGAGGGTTTGGTACCAGGGATTGAACCCAGGGGTGCTTAACCACTGAACCACATCCCCAGCCCTTTTTATGTTTTATTTAGAGACAGGGTCTCACTTAGTTGCTTAAGACCTCGCTAAGTTGCTGAAGTCGGCCTCAAACTTGTTATCCTCCTGCTTCAGTCTCCTGAGACACTGGGAATACAGGTGTGCGCCTCTGTGTCTGGCTCTCATTCTTCTTTATATCCCCAGTGCTCAGCACACAGCGAGTGTTCAATCAGCAGATGCCATTGTCCCCACCCCAGTCCCATCAGGATAATCTCAGTAGGCAATGCACCTGAATGTACCTGAGCTGAGGCATCAGCAGTATAGAGCGGAGTTGAGGGGTTTCTCTTATTTGCCTGGCTATTCATTCGCCACAGCCACTGCGAGGCTGATTTTGAGAATGTTTAAGAGGGGTTATTACCTGTAGAATAAACGAGAACCTCATACTGATTTTCAAAATCAAAACATTTCACCTGACCTCCCCTCCAAGAGTAAGCTGTAACCACATGGGTTAGCTGCTCCCAGTCCCCCTACAAGGCCCTGGAGCTGGGATGGGTGGGGAGGAGGAGCAGGAGCCAGGTAGAAGCAGCTGAGCTTTGCCCCAGCGGCTCCCCAGGGCCTCGGTGCCCCTATTCCCCTCTCCCTTCCTTGACCTGTAGCCTTGTTCCCGGAATGTCTGCTATTCCATCTCAACAGTGAGCTATTGTTTCCTTCTTTTTAATTTCCCACCGGTTCCTGTGGTTTCCTTTTTCTTTTATTAGTTAGAGATGAAATGGAAAGGGTGCCCTGGGTTTGGAGTCCTCCCCAGCCACCACCCCTCCAGCCTGGAGGATGTCAGACTACACCTTCCTGGACAGCGGCGGCCAGGGGGGCCCTGGGTGAGCGCCTGTACATTCCTACATTGTCCAAGCACCATTAGACTGTGCGATAATGGCCAGCAGCCCACCCGCTGCTCAATGGTGTCCTTCTGTCCCGGTGCCTAGAACTGCCCAGATAGCAGGTGCACAGGAGGTGTCTGCAGACCGAGCAAACGGTTTACTGATGATAACCTGGTTGGAAGTGTGACAGTGAGACTGAGGAGTGGCCTTCTGGCACACTCAGAGCCTCTTTTTTGCTCTGGCTTCATATCCAGTCTAACAGAAAGTCACACTGGACGTGGTGGGAGCATTCACACCACCGCAGTCAGCAAGCGCTGTGAATCAGGGATGCTGTCACCCTGTCCAGCTCATTGAGCGTTTGCCACCGTGACAGCTGCTCGCGGCACTTCCTGGCTTAAATCAGGGGCCTGATTTCCAGGTGAGGAGGAAGTACAGAGGATTCATGCACCTGGTCAGCTGGAGGACACCAAAGAGGCATGGCAGGGCTGGGACTTGAACTGGGCACACTTCTGCAAAGACCTTTCCAACAGGGCCGCTCTTCTGAATGCCCAGGGCTCCTAGGAGTGGCAGGAGATAAATGCTAAAAAATATTGGTGGAACAGTTGGCCAAGCAAAAGGTCAACAGCCAAGACCCCAGCGGACACTCCCCCACCCTCGCCACTGTCGTACGGCAAGTGTTGGTGCCCTTTTCAGGACTGTGCTTTGTGCTAGGTGGTTTTCACCCATTCTGCCGTTGAGTGCTCCATAGTACTCACCACACTTTATAACTAAGAAAAACTGAGGCTCTGCACCCAAATCAAAACAGATGCCCTTAGCATGGGGGATCGGCTCAGGCCATCAGGATGAGACTGGCTGTGGCAGTTCTCCTGCCATATTCCCCACCCCACCTGGAGCCCAAGCCCCCATGCTGTGTGTGAGCAGGGCTTTGGGCCTCACACGTGCATGCACACACGCCTGACGTCCGAGAGCAGCGTAAGGGAAACCGTGGCAGGACTCCATGTCACACCACGACAGCCAGCACAGGGTCCTGCTGAACTCGGCCTGGGAGGATGGCCTCCCACCCGGAGCTGTGCGGCCCCGCTCTGCAGGAGCCTCTGGACAGAGGGAACCAGGAGAAAAGGGGGTTCTTGCGGCCGTCCACATTCATGTCTCAGGTAGCAAAGTGAACCTTTTGTAGAAGTTGTCTTTGGATGCACACCGAAGAGTTTCCTCTCCTCAAAGCCCCAAGGGACGGCAGGCAAGGTCTTTTCTGTTCTCTTCCCAATGTTTTGACATTAAAGAAGTGATTTTCCAGCACATGGCAGGCAAGTGCCCCTGGAGAATTAAAACAGGAAAGAAGAAAAACTGTGGAAAATGCAGGGCTCACAGGCGGCAGCGTGGAGTTCAAGTCCCAGCTCCAACACACGCCATCTCCATGGTGCTGGCCAAGTTGCTTTCCCCTCTGAGCCTCAGGCTCCTCATCTGGATGGTGGCTCATACGGCCACCACCTTCCCTCGACCTCTCTGCCCCAGGGGTGTTATGCGGCTCCTGGAGAGGGCCTGTTCTCCTTACCGGCACTTTTCAGGGTGTGTGAAGTATTTACCTGTGACTTGATCTTGCACTTCCAATATAAAATCCATGAGGCTAGAGTTTACACCTTCCCTGTTCAAACCCAGAGTCCAGCACAGAGCCTGGCCCGTGGGAACACAGGACAGATGCATATTTTATTGGTGAATAAACAGATGCTCTTGCCAGAGGCAGTTATGGTATTTAAAGGCAAGTTCAGGCTCAAGGATGCCTTGGGGAAGAGTCTTTGTCAGGAAACACTAGACTGGCCCAGAATTCAGGAAGAGTACCAGGTAACTTCCAAGGTATTCCTGATGCTTCCCTAAAGGATCAGGCCTCCACGTCACAGGCCCAACTCATCAAAGAGGCTACTAACTGAAGGCATGAGGACTTCAGGACGTCTTGGAATTTTGCCCCAAATACCTGCAGTGGTCCTCACTGGCCCCACAGTGACTGATTTCATCTATGTCACCTGGGGAGGGTGAGGGGGTGACAACTGTGAAGTCAGAGTTGGCATCATAAGCCAGGGCTTGTGGGCAGAGTTATCAATTTTAGCAAATAATAATTCAGGATGCCTAGTTAATACTTAATGAATTAGTATAAGTCTATCCCATGCAATGCTGGGGATAGACTTATACTACATATCATTTATTGTTCAATTCAAATTTCATTGAGTGTCCTATATTTCGTCTTGGGCAAAGTGGTCATGAGAGACACCGCCTGGTCCTATGAACACGAGACCAGCAGGAGTCTGGCCCCTGAGTTGCCTGGCTTTCTGGGTGGGGAGTCAGACCAAGTCCACTGATTGACCCCATTCTCAGAGACCAGCCTTCCCTGCCGGTGACAAGGCCCATCCGTCACCAGCAGGGAGGGAGCAAAACTGAGCGGACGGTCTCAAGCCAGACTGCCTGGGTACTGTGGGCTCTGGTCCCTGCTCTTCTTTTCAGTGATGTGACCTTGGGCAAGTCCAACCTCCTCACATTCCTCAGCAGCAGGGCAGGATTGTGGAGTATTTTTCTCGGAGGGTAATGGTAAAGATGAAAGATAATGGCAGGAGTGGGGTTGGTGCCTGGCTTAGCCTGACATAGTAGGCCCTGAAATGGTAACTGTTATTAACAATTAATTACAGTTACTAATTGCTTGTGAACATAATAGTCCTGGGAGCCCGGGGAAGGAAGCCACTTGGCAGCTTGTGAGTTCAGCTGGATGGGCTGGAGGGCCGTCGTCCAGAGGCCCTGGAGGAGGGGCGTCTAGATCCTGGCAGGTTGGCAGGGCCTCGCTCAGAGATTTCAGGGGGGCTCCAAGTCAGTCCCTCCTCCTGGAGCTGGTCAGAGGCTGAAAGCAGAGACACACAGCCCTCTGTTGAAGCTGCTTGGCTCTGGAGAACCAATCCTCATGCCTCTCCCCATGCTGCCCCTACCCCTAAGGCTCTCCTTGCAGCCATGGGCCCTGCCTATGCTTGTGTGTAAAATGCAGGGGGTTCTGGGAGACCTCAGGGGAGGGCCTAATGACAGGTGGTCATCACTTTTCTTTTTACTCCGTCCATTGACCCAACCATGCCACCCAACATGCCATCTGACACCCTCTGGAGTAGCTCCTTCTCCTCCAGGCACTGGCCCTGCGTCCCTGTCCCCTGGCCCTGCTTTCCCCTGGCCTTCCCTGGCCCTGGTGCCTGGGGGAGGGAGGGGCCCTGGGCATTCCCCAGCAGCCTGCCCAGTCGCCTGGAGACGGCTCTGCTTTCCCAGGCCCGGCCCCTTTTATCAGGGAGACAATGTGCACACACAGTGAGGGCCTTGTGCGGCACCCAAGCCCCGAGCCCTTTGACTTGAGGAATTTTTCAAGTGCTGACCTCTCTCCGTGAGGTCTTCATGCCGTCCAATCCAAGGGTCCGGGGCCCCTGCCGCTTCCTACCCAGAGGGAGAGAGGGAGGGCAGCTGTGAGGGGCTGTGACCCTCGCCCTAGTACAGTCTTTGGGGAGAGCTTTAACCTCGGAAACCAGGCAAGAAAATCTCGGGGAGCTGCTGTCTGAACAGGAAGGACTGTGAGGGAGCTCGTGGCTACTCGCTCCTTACGCCTTCCTGAAGTGGGCCGAGTCCATGGGGTCCTGGGGCAGGGGGTACTTTCTTCTCTGGGTCTCTGTTTCCTCATATATAAGACAAGGAGGGCAGACTGAGACCATGGTCCCCAAAAACCTTTCCATCAGAACGATATTCCCAGGTACCCTTAACACCTGCCGTATCAGATAGAGTTCTTTGTAAGAAAAAGAAAGACTTTGGCCAACTTAGGCAAAACAGGGGTTTATGGGAAATACAGAGGTGGGGGAGGGAGTTCCTAGGAGCAAAGGGAAATAGGGAGAGTCTCAGGTCAGGGTCCCCCTGGGCGCCTCCCTCCTGGGATGTAGGTGGCGGGAAGTCCTGGACAGTCTGCAGAATCAGCTCCTGTTTGCGTCCATCCTTGTTTCTCTCTGCTCAAAAATCAAAGTTTGGGGAAGAACAAGTCTGGCTTGTTCTACTCCTTGCTCTTGGACACTTGGAAGCAGTCCCACCAAGACTGTGCGCAAGAGGGAGGCTGGGTTCCATCAGGCAATGGAGGCGCCACTACCAGTCGCAGGAGGAAAGGGTACAGGAGAGGCCAGCCGAGAGGTCCCCCTAGAACGATGAGATCAGAAGATCCAGAGTGGGGTTTGGGGAACTGCCTCTGGAAGGATGGAGAGTCAAGCCCGATCCACCAGCTAGAAGACCCGCTTCACTGGCCCCACTGGTAGGACTGAACAGACCAATGGGGAAAGAAAGAGGGAGACATTTCAGCTCAACAGACAGTTCCAACTAAATAAAATTAGCTGACAGAGACGAGGGGTGCCTGGTGCAGGAGTGACCGCCCTGTCCCTGCAGACACGCAAGCACAGCTGGGCAGCTAGGAATAATGCAGAGGCCATACAGAGCCTGGGTGACAGTCCCTCGGAGGAGGCTGGGACCCAAAGCTTTTCATTTCTCCTCTCTGATCCTTTGCTTCGTCACCTCTCATGCCCCTGCCTCGCTCTGCTCTGAGAAGTTCAGCTGCCTTGCTTGTGAGTCTGGCCTCGTCCTGTCCTCCACAGCGTGTCTGTCTGGCCCGGTCCCACTGAGTGGCCTTTCGGAGGCGTTCCTCCCCAGCATGGGTCCTCTGGAGCACTAGCTGCTGCCGAGCTGGAGTCCAGGGAGCTGCAGTTCACCCCGCTGGGTCTCAGCCTTGCCCTGGGGGAGGCAGGGCTCTGGGCAGACGCCAGGCTCCTTACAGAATGTCTCTCCTCCCGGGGCCTGTGGAAGCCTGCCTCTGATGAGCTGCCTTGGCAGGAAGTCTCTGAAGGCCGGAGGAGGGATGGTGCTTGGTGTCCATTCTCCTGACCTCCCACCCTGGGTCTGTAAAGAGGCAGGGGTGTGGGTTTCCTGAAGACAGGCAGTCAGCTAACTGCCATCTTCGCAATGGGCTCAGCTAAATGAGGGGTCGCCTGCCCAGCTGGTCATTGCACACAAACCAGCCAGTGGTTGGAGGGGCTTGGGGGAGGGAAGAACCCGGGCATAGAGCGACGTTTCCCTGCGGTAAGGAAAACAGCCACACGAGCTCTGTGACAAATGGTGTCTGCCATGTGGTTTCAACTGCAGAGAGACAATAGGGAGCGGTGGGGACTGTGTTGTGTGTGAGAACTGACTCTGAAGGCAGCAGCTGCAAACCAGCTTTTACCTGGTGGGGATAAGGGCCGAGGGTTGCTGGGTTACTGACATTCAAGGAAAGCCAGAATTTTTCTATGCATTTTCTATTTTAAAAGTAAAGGTATACAATTTCAGCCCAATAGGACAAGACTGTGGCCTCCTTGAGATCTAACAGAAGGTACCTGGTGACAAAGAAGATAGGAGTCAGGGTAAATGTTTAGCTATTTCCTCTTCTGGGACTGTATCCCAGCTAGAATGTAAACACCTTTCTGTTTTGGTGGGCCATTTTGTTCAGCGAAATTCCAAGGGCCTAGCATAGTTCTAAGCAGGTAATGGAAGAGGGAAGGAAGGATGGATGGATGGATGGGTAGATGGATGGATGGGTAGATGGATGAGTGGGTGGATGGATGGGTGGGTGGATGGATGGATGGGAGGGTGGATGGATGGATGGATGGATGGATGGATGGATGGATGGGTAGATAGATGGGTGGGTGGATGGATGGATGGATGGATGGGTAGATGGATGGATGGGTGGCTTAGATGGATGGATGGGTGGGTTAGATAGATGGATACATGGAAGAATGAACAGAGAAATGGGTGGATATATAAATGAATGGAGAGTGAATGTTCTTGGCCTTCTCTTTCTGCTCTTTTCACCTCAACTAGGTCAGACACTCAGCATTTCCATAGTCCTTCTATCATCTTCCTTAAACTATTGAAACCCATTTTCTGATTGTTCAGAAAGTGGTTTGGGATGAGGTGTCCCCCCAGAGTTTCTGTGTCACTGCAGCAATATTTGGTGGTGAAATGATTGAATGGTGAGAGTTGTAACCTGATCAGTCCATCCTAGTTTGAATGGACTGGGTGGTCACTATAGGCAAGTGGGGTGTGACTAGAGGACATGGGTGGCTGGGGGCTGCCCTGGAAAGGTGTATCTTCCCTATGACCCCTTCTTCAACTCTCTCTCTCTCTCTCTCTCTCTCTCTCTCTCTTTCTTTCTTTCTCTCTTTCTCACTCCTGACCCCACCACTAGCTGAGCAGTTTTCCTCCTCTGGGTCCTTCCCCCATGACGTGCTGCCTCACCTTTGGCCCAGAACAACGGAGTCAGCCGTCTAGGGACTGAGACCTCTGAACCTGTGAATAACTCCAAATGAACTCTTCCTCCTCTAAGTCCTTCTTGTCAGCTATGTTGGTCACAGTGATGCAAAAACTAACCAAAATAATCAGATATTAGTTACTTGCATCTTGGTATGAATTACCTTTCAGTGTATTACCTTCTGTGGATATTTCTCCAGGTGGATGAAATAAAAGTTTCAATAAAAGATGCTCAATAAAAGTTTGCTTAAGGAAAAATTTTTATGAATGAAACAGAGGTGTCTGATGTGTGTCTTTAGAGGAGAGAAGGGCAGAGACTGGAGATAATACTCTAGCCTTTCCACTGCAGACACAAGGAGTAGGTGGCTGTGACTCTGTTTACCCTAAAGGTCTGCACTGGGGAGGAGAGGAATGGGACAGGGTTCCATCATGCTAGACACACACAGATCCTGCTGCTTCCCTCCTCTTAGAGAAATGTCCTGTTATTTCCCTGGGGACACCCCCAGCTGAACTCAGGCCTCTTCCCACCATGGTGAAGGACAGGAGGGAAGGAGATGAGTGTTAGGCACCTGCTGTGTGCAGATGTGGTAACGACCTTATTTTAACAGATGAGGAAACTGGGACTCAGAAGGTTAAGGTTTGCTTGAGGCAGCACAAGGACATAAATGGCAGAGCTGGACAGGACTCGGCTGTCCCTAAGACCAGCAGTGCCCCCCCATTTCGTCACCTGGGGGGTGGTGAAGTTGCACCCTAGCAACCTGCTGGTGGGCCACCCACGTGCTGGGATGGTCTTGACCGCTCCCTGGAGGCCTTCACCTATATGTCCTCACTGAGTCCTCTTGACAACTTTAGGCTACATCCTTTGATCCTGTTGTACAGATGAGGAAGCAGAGGACAGTCCAAAATCAGTCAACAGGTGCCCAAGCAAACTCAGGTCCTCTGCTCTGTGCCCATTGCTCATTTTTTTTGCATATTTGGGGAAACGTGAAACTATAAGGGAAACACATCTCTCCCCCCAGGGCCTCAGCACCCATCTGGCTCACTTGCCTTTTCCTACACGTGCGTGTGCATGCACGGGCACACACACACACACACACACACACACACACAGAGCCAGACTGTCTGCCCCATCTTTGTAGTGTAGTTCCTGGCATAGAACAGATACCAAATAGTGGATGGATTGATGGATAAGCTGGGTCATCTCATCGGGAAAGCAGTCTCCACCCTCAGGCTGGGCCAGGTGCCCCTCCTGTGGGATTAGCAGGATCTTGGTGCAAACGCTGTGTGTGGATATTGTCCCTTTATGTCTCCCTCTGCTAGGGAGTAAGTCTCAGAGACTGGGCACGTGTGCTCTGCATGCTGGATTTCTTAGAGTCTAAAGCCTCTGGCCTGTAGTAGGTGGTCAGTCGTGTGAGCTCTGAGTCATTCTGAGAAGCCTCCTCTGACCAGCGGAGGCCCCATCTCCCTGCTTGCCCACTTCTTAGCCTCAGTCACCTGGGTCTGTGCATCCTCTTCATGACTAGTTTCCTTTACCTGGTTAGCGTTTAGCCTTTCCCACAAACAGGCAAGCTGCGCAGGACAGGGGCTACAGCTGCCTTCCCTTCCTCTAGAGTCTGGCAGTGAACCTGGTCCATGTGAGGTTCAATGACATGATTCGATGACGGGTATTAAGTTATGTGAATTTTGATCAGATCCAACCTGCAAAAATCTCCCTCCCCACTGCTGCCCAAGGACAATGGGGTGGGGCATGGGTCACTTCCTGTGGCTCAGGGCCCTAGTGGATCTCACTTCTTTCCTCCACGGATCCCTGAGCTGGTACCAGGAGCCTCATCACCCTCCAGCTCACTGGAGCCCCCTAATTGCATCAACAATGGAGGGGCAGCTTGTCCCTGGGGGATTCTATCTGGCAGTGGAAGGAGCCAGGAACATGAGCTGTCCTTAGGAGTAAAGATGGAGCTGGGATTGGATCTTGGGTCCCTCTGTGTTCTGAGGCCTGTGCTGGCCCCCATACGTCTGTCTGTTACACGACCCTCCTTGTCTTGCTCCCCAGGGAAGCCCTGAGCGGGCGTGCCTAGCCACCTCCTGCTTGCCTGTTCTCCATCTCCCTGCCTCTGTGCAGGCCACCATGAGCAACTGACAAATCACGTCTCTAAGAGGGAAATCTCGTGGAGGGGGATCGCTGCTCCTCCACCCTTTTCCAGTGGGGGCCACCTATGGGAGACAGCTGAGTCTGAGACAGGACATGGTTGACCTCTCCTTCTTAGAAGGGCATCGCCAGGACCCAGCCACATTGTCTCCGCACACAGGACACATTTGCTGGAAGAGCCCTGATTGGACACGGTGGCTCCTGTTTGTGCTAATTCTCTTTCTTCTGTCCCTGCTGCTGCCACGGAACAACACCGGGCCCGCTCCTCATCAATCTCCCCCACACACTGCAGCCCGCCGCCCCCAACCAGGGATTTCCCACCCTAAGCAACACTGGTTATAATATTCTCCTTCCTGGTGCTTCTGATGTGGCAGTAACACATGAGACCACCCACAGAGATAGAAGCCTCGTGGAATCCAGACTCCTTAGCCTCTGCTCAAGGCCAAGCGTGATTGATTGGCCGAGGTGTTCAGGGAGCTCGTATAGGGCCTGGGGAAGAGGCAGCTAGGAGGAAACAAAGCCCCTGGGCACAGTGGTCCATCTATTTGCCTGAGGTCAAACAGTCAGTCAATTACACAGCCAGCAACCCCAGCCCCCAAAGGCATCTAGAATGCCAGACCATCCCTCCCCTTCCCTCTGCCAGACAGAAGTGTTCGGAGGCAGATCAAGCCTGAATGAGCCTCCAGCAAGGAGGCAGCAGTCTGTGTGGCCCATCAGGAGACAGACTTCTGACTCCCAGCCAAGCAGGGGAATGGACCGCCTGACCCTCACCTCGCCCGAGTCGGTCTGGCGGGCTCTGCAGTAAGCATTCCAGAGGTGGGCAAAAGAAGCATTTCTCCCAGGAAGGCTGAGGCCTCTTCAAGGCCAGAGCTTCTTGGGTGGTATTGGTGTAATGCAATGTGTTCTGAGTTCGAGGTTAGAATCAAGTTCGGGACTGCCGGTTGGGGAGGTTGGACACTATCATGACCCCCACACTCATAATTCGTGTAGATTTGTGAATTTATTACAAGTATCTACCAGTAGGTGGCAGTAGAGAGTCTCAAGGAAGGGATGCTCTGTGTACGGGGAAATCTTACATCACTCATCGACGCAGTCAACAAACATTTGATTAGCATGTGCCTGTACCCCAGTGTGTTGTGCCTGATACTGGACATACAGTGGGCACTGAGTCCGTTTCTGTTTTCCAGAAGCTCACAGACTAGATGTTTGGAGATAGGAGATGGCAAGTGATGTGTCATTACACGGCAGAATGATAAGTGTCATAATGGCTGTGGCCACAACGTGCTGTAGAAGCTGAGTAGGGCACAGCCCAGCCAGTGGGGCAGGAGAGAGATTCTGCCAAGGAAAACACCAGTGTACGCAGCACCCACGGGGGTCTGGACCACAAGAAAGAGGCCCCATGCAAAGAAGATGGAAGTATCCTAAACTCATGCAAAGTCTCCAAGGTGTAAGAGTGGCAGAGGCATTTAGGAAATCACGGGAAGTCAGGTGTGTCTGTGAAGCAGGTGCAGATCAGCTGATGGATGGGAGTGGGCCCTCCTGTTGGCGGGGTCCAGATCAGGAAGGATCCTGGACCAAATCCTGAAAATCCCAAAGCACGAAACCACTTGGAGGTTATGAGACTTTGAATGGGGGCTTCTCCATCTGGAAGCTGTGGGGAGTGATCCCTGCCCATCACCTCGCAGGGCAGACATGAGGCTTAAATTGGAGAACTTTGTGAAGTAGCTTATAGTTCTCATGTGCAATGCCACCTCTTTATTGTGTCATCATCCATTGCTCTTTGCACCCATGGGGCATGTCAGAGTGAAAAGAATCACAAATCTGTCTTGTAGCTTCCTTGAGGGTAAGATTGTGTGTTGTAGCTGGGCGTGGTGGTGCACACCTGTAATCCCAGTGGCTCAGAAGGCTGAGGCAGGAGGATTGCAAATTCAAAACCAGCCTCAGAAACTTAGTAAGGCCCTAAGCAACTTAGTGAGACCCTGTCTCAAAATAAAAAATAAAAAGGCTGGGGATGTATTGTAGTGGTAAAGCGTCCCTGAGTTCAACCACTGGTACCAAAACAAAAAAATAAAGATTGTGTTTTGTTTATTTGTGAGTCCTGTCGGCAAAGACCTGTACCCATCTGTAGAGTAAGTTTTCAATAGTTTTTAGCTGTTGAGGATTCTGCTTTGGGGCCTGGGCTACACACTATGGAGCTTACCACATGCCAGGGACTATTCTAAGTGCTTTAGATGTCTTATTTCATTAAATCCTCACAGTTACTCTGAAAGGCAGCAACTATTATTATCTCAATTTCTCAGATGTAGCAACTGAGGCACACGGCCAATTCCATGGTCCATCTCCTCAGAGGTGGCCAACGGACAACTTGTAGGTCGGGAGATGAAACTTGGCCACATGGTCTGGACCATTCACAGACCTGCATGAGAATCCTCAGTGGTACAGGACAGAGCAGGGAGGGAGAAAGATGATGAAGGATCATGGGTAAGATCCAAGAACTGGAGTCGGGGTTCCTCATGCCGCCATATTCTGGGTGTAGCGCCAGGGATTCTAAGTCTTTGAGTCATTGTGAAGTTGTACTTGTCAAGGAAGGACATATTTGATTTAAATGTTTGCTAGCTTTATTTTTCAATTTAAAATATCAGGCATATGATACCTGGATCCCCATTTGTTGTTTTTACCTCGGGTCCCACAAATGCCAGAGCTGGGCCTGTCCTGGTGTCTGGAATTGGCTGACACTACCCATGAGGATTTGTGATAAAACTCACAAACCATGTGAAAAGTTTCCCTTTGCATGGGGCTGGCTGCACACACACTTTATTGAAGAGCATCACTGGGCAATAAAAAGCAAAATCTCGCTTTCAAGTCACACTAATACTTCCTGTCCCAGGAAAGTCCAGCCTCAGTGACATCTTGACCTTTCAGCATTGTAAGAAAAAGTGGCACTCATCTTAGAGCTGTCAATCAGTGATTTCTGCAGTTGGGAAGAGATGGACTCTGTTGGCATTGACTGAGATTTGAAAGAGGGACTGAGGGTTTGTAGAAAGGATTCTTTCACAAACGGAAGGTTGAAAAGATAGTTGGCAATGTCCATGTTCCTGGGGAAAGAATAGAAGAAGAAATTAAGAAGAAGCTTCTTGAATGTAATGTTTACAAATGATTGATTGGAACTCAATCACGTGGTCACACCTCCCTGGTGGGAAAATCGGGGTATACAGTTTTATATGCTAATCTCTAAACTCTTGCTGTGGAAAAGGGGGAGAATGTGTATTGGAAAGGAAAGAGCTGGCCCTGTCCCCACCTCGGGTTTATGGAAGTGCCTAACAGTGCCTGGTGTCCAGTGAGTGTCTGAGAACCAAGAGTTTCATTTTACCAACAATCAAGAAGAGCAAATGGAAGCTTTTGTTGCTTTTACTTTGTAATGTGGCAGGATAGCTAAACTTATAAGCACTCTGTTTTAGTTAGTTTTTATGTCACTATGACTAAAATATCCAACTAGAATAACTTAGAGAAGGGAAAGTTTATTTTGGGTTCATGGTCTCAGAGGTCTCAGTCCATAAATGGCAATGCCATTGCTCTGGGTCCAAGATGAGGCAGCACATCATAATGGAAGGGCCCAGAGGGAGGAAGCTCCTCACCTTATGAGAAGGTCAGGAAGCAGAGAGTGTGTGTGTAGGGGAAAAGGGCCCACAGGGAAGATACACCCTTCCAGGGCACAACCCAGTGACCCACCTCCTCCAGCCATGTCCCACTTGCCTGAAGTTGCTACCCAGTGATTCAATAGGGTGCAGCTCTCACAATCCAATAACTGTACCTCTGATAATTCCTGCATTAACACCTCATGTCAGACTATAGCATTCCAGCCTGGCCTCTAAAAACGCATGTCCATCTCATAGTGCAGAATGTATTCAGTCCATCTCCAAGAGTCCCACAGTCTTAACATTATTAGCATTATTCAAAAGTCCAAGTCCAAAGTCTTCTATGAGACTTACTCTTGGCTGTGAGCCCATTGTAAAAATCAAAAGCAAGTTACATATATTAAATACAGTGGCACAGGGTAAGCATTCCCACTCTATTCTATATGCCCATAAGGGCATGGGAAGAAGGAATTGGGTAAAAGAAAGACCAAAGACCAACTGAGAGAGCATTAGTTTCTATAGCTCCACATTCAGCATATGGAACACATGGTGGTGAGATGTGATTTCCAAAGTGCTTTGCAACCCTGCCCCATGGCCTTACCACTTGCAGCCCATGTAGGCTCTCTCTTAGCCTGGCTATCTCTGCAGCCAGCAGCTTTCCTTTGCAGATGGTCCACATTACAAGTATGTCTTAATTCCTGGAGTTTCCATTCCAGCTTTGGCTTCACCGTCACAATTTCATGCATTGCCCTCTCAGGGGTGGCCCGCAGGGATGAAGACACTGCTACACATTGGCTGGCCTCCAAGGCCTTCATTGAAATCTTGGTGGAAACCTCTGTGATCCCTTAATTGGAACATCTTGCATTCCTGCAGAAGCAGCACCATGTAGATGACGCCATGGTCTACTGCCAACTCATGCAATATCTGGGTCTCCTGGAATCATAGGTGCAGTGGCCTCTGAGTGCTTTCATAACTCAGCATGGTGAAACAACTTCCCAAGCCTCCCTCTCCTAGCAGGGCGTCCCATGACCTCTTCTCAAAGCAATTTTTCAGTCTACATCCTTGAACCTACAGTGGGTCTTGCCATTTCCTGAGATGTCCTCAAGCCATCTTTCCTAGTGTCATTATGTAAAGTATTTAGCATCTCTTTAGGGACCATGATCTCTTCAAAAAGCACAGCTTCCTTGGCTCCAGCTTTACATGCACTATTCTAGTCAAATTGCAAGTTTATTTTTCAAAAAAATTCTTTAGCTCTGCTTCTACTCCAGATTCTCACAGTGAACCCAGTTAAAAGCTGCCAGCAATATCCATGCTACTGACTGAATGCTGTGCTGCCTTGAAATTTCCTTTGCCGGTTCATTAGTTTATCATTTAGGTTATCATCATTTCAGCCTTCAATAAATTCTTAAGACATGGGGAAAATGTAGACAAGTTCTTCACCAGACTATAACATAAGAGGCCCCTAGACCAACTCACAATAGAGTCTTCATTTTTTTCTGAAATCTCATGGGCACAGTCTTCATTCTTATGGCCATTAGGGTCTTCTGAGCTCCCTAGAATTACCCATTAAATTCCACTTACAACATTCTAAAAGTTTTCCAGCCTGCATCTGTAAACTTTTAAAATTTTCATCTCCAAACCAGCTCCAAGGTTTCAGAAACACATGGTCAGCTTGGTCACAGCAGTGATCCCACTTCATGGTATCAATTTGTTTGGGTCAGCTTTTGCATCACTGTGAGCAAAATACACAATAAGAACAACTTATAGGAGGAAAAATTTATTTAGGGCTCACAGTGTCGTGTGTTTCAGTTTATAAATGGCTGACTGCATTGCTCTGGGCCCAAGGAGGAAAGCTACCCAGCTCATAGTGGGTTCAAGAAGCAGAGAATGTGAAGGGAGAAGGTGCAACAGGAATGATGCACCTTTCCAGGGCATGCCTCCAGTGATCCATTTCTCCTAGCCTTTCCCCACCTGCCTATAGTTACCACCAACTCATTCAAACTCGGATGGACTGAGTAGGTTACAGCTCATAATCTAGTCACTGTACCTCTGAATAATTCCTGCATTAACAGAAGTGTTTGGGGACATCTCATATACAAACCATAACACACCCAAACTTTAGCTTCTATTTTTCAGGGTCAAGCAAAATTACAAATACAGAATTAAAAGACCTGGATTCCAGTACCTTCAACAAAGTATTAAGTCTCACTGGGTTTTAGTTTCCTTATTTATAGAATAGAAATAAAAATGCCTACTTTTGGAGGCAGTAGTGAGTTTTGAATGGAAAAGGTTAAACCTCTTTGAACTCATTTATTTATTCAACAGATATTTATTGAGCTCCTACTGTGCGTTAAGCACTCTGGTGGGTTCTGAGAATAAAATGACGAATAGAACAGGTATTTCCTGACCTTGAGGGGCCATATTATCATGCGTGCATTAAACACAGTTACTCATTCTAATTAGTTATAATAGGCCATATGAAAGATAAATAGAGTGTGAAAAGATGAATTATGGGTCAGGTCTAGGGTGCCTGTGGAAATAAATGGGAAAGTAAATAGATTTAAAAAATAAATAGAATATAAAATCAATGGAGACAGGGAGCTATAATTTGAGGTATTGGGATGCCTCCCGCATTGCTTTTTTGACTTAGAACTTTTTGGCTAATCTGGATCTTTTATTCTTCCAAATGAATTATAGGACTTCTTTTTCTACTTCTGTGAAGAATGTCATTGATATCTTGACAGATTTCCTTTGAATCTATATATTACTTTTGGTAGTATGGCCATTTTAACAAAATGAACTCTGCCTATCCATGAACATGGGAGGTCTTTCCATCTTTTACGTCTTCTTCAATTTTTTTCTTCAATGTTCTACAGTTTTCACTGTAGAGGTCTTTCAACTGCTGGCCTAGATCTATTCCCAGGTATTTTTTTAAGTCTGTTGTGATTGGAATTGTTCTCCTGATTTCTTTTCTCTATTGGTGTATAAGAAAGCTACAGAATTTTGTATGTTAATGTTGCTACCTGCTACTTTGCTGAATTTGTTTATTCACTCTGGCAGTCTTTTGGTGGAACTTTTTGTATCTTTTAAGTATTAGACCATGTCATCTGAAAACAGGAATAATTGACTTCTTCCTTTCCTATTTTTATCCCTTGTATTTCCTTCTCTTGCCTAATTGCTCTAGTAAGAGTGTCCAATACTATATTGAATAGGAGTGGTAAGAATGGACCTCTGTCTTGTTCCAGATTTCAAAGGAGATATTTTTAAGTTTTCCACATTCACTATGATGTTGGTTTTGGATAGAAACTTTATAATGTTGAGGTAGGTTTCTTCTAACCCTAGTTTCTTCAGTGTTTTATTTTTTAATCATGAATGGATGTTGAATTTTGCCAAAGGCTTTTCATGACTTTATTCAGATGATTAAGGGATTTTTGTCCTTAGTTCTGTTTACGTGATGAATAACATTTATTAGTTTGCATATGTTAAACCATCCTTGCATCCCTGGGATAAACCCAACTTGGTCATGATGGACAATCATCTTACTATGTTTTTAAATATGATTTGCTAATATTTTATTAAGAATTCTACATCTAAGTTTGTCAGGGATATTGGTATGTAATTTTCTTTCCTTGATGTGTCTTTATCTGGTTTTGATATGAGGGTGTTATTGGTTTCATAGAATGAATTTGGAAGTGTTACATCCCTTTCTATTATATGGAAAATAGTTCCTAATTATCCTCCAGATTTCTGTGATATCTGTGATGAGTTCTCCTTTTTGATCTCTATTTTTATTAATTTAGGTCTTACTCTTTCTCATTTGACTAGTTTGGCTAACAATTTATCAATCCTGTTTATGTTTTCAAAGAACCAACTCTGTTTCATTGACATTGTATAGTTTTTTATTCTCAATTTCTTTGATTTCAGCTCCAATCTTAATTATTTCCTTCCTTCTACGTGTTTTTATAATTTTTTTCTTCTTTTCAAAGGCTTATAGATACATTATTAGTTTGAATATTTGGGCTCTTTCTGATTTTCTTATGTAGGCACTCATAGCTATAAACTTTCCTCTTGGAACCACCTTTATAGTGTTTCAGAGGTTCTGGTATCTTGTATCACTATTTTAATTTAATTCTAAGAATTTTAAAATTCCTCTCCTGATTTCATCTATCATCCATTCATCATTCAAAAATGTATTATTCAATTTTCATATAGTTTCTGTAGATTTTTTGTTTTGATATCTAATTTGTTTTCATTATGATCTGATACAATGCAAAGAATTGTATCATTTTTTTTATTTTTGCTAAGAGTTTCTTTGTGACTTAAAATATGCTCTATTTTGGAGAAGGTTGCAAGAGCTGCTGAGAAGACTGTGACATGTGCTCAAGCTATTGTTGGATGAAATAGTTTATGAGAAATCTGTGAAGTCCAGATCTATAATATTTTTCAGGTCCAAAGAGTTTTACTGAATTTATGCCTGGATGACCTATATCTTAGTGAGAGGTGTGTTGAGGTATTGCTGTTCTGGGGACTATTTGAGTCTTTAATTTGTCTGTTTTATGTAATTAGGTGTAATAACATTTGGGACATAAATATTTACTATCAATATCTTTTCTTGTTTGATATTCCCTTTGCTAGTATAAAATGCCCTTCTTTGTCTCTTCTGATTAATTTTGCCTTGAAGTCTGCTTTGTTGGATGTGAGTGTAGCTACTCCTGCTTGTTTTGGGCCTCCTTTTGTCTGGTATACCATTTTCCATCCTTTCACTTTTAGCCTGTGGCTATCTTTGCCTGTAAGGTAAGCATCTTGCAAACAACATATAGTTGCATCTCATTTTTCAATTCATTCTGCCAATCTATGTCTTTTAAGTGGAAAGTTGAGACCATTTAAATTTAATGATATTATTGAGAGACATTCATTAATTCCCACCAACTTGCTTTACTTCTAATGTTCAATTTGGTCCTGTTTCTCATTTGCTTAGCTACTCTTCATATGAGATTTTTTCCTTTGTGAGTGCTGGATTTGTTTTTAATTTCTTCTGTATGGAATATTTCTTTAACTCTTTTCTGTAGTGCCAGCTTCATAGTCATGAATTCTTTTAATTTTTACTTATCTTAGAAGGTTTTTATTCATTCTTAAATTGTGAAGGAAAGATTTTCTGGATATAGAAATCTTCATTGACAGTTATTTTTTTTCGGGTCTTGGAGCACATCATTCCAAGCCCTCCTGGCTTTTAGTGTTTGTGCTGAGAAATCAAAAGTTCTATTTGGCTTGCCTCTAAATGTGACCTGGCATTTTTATCCTGGGGCTCTTTAAATTCTATCTTTGTACCATATGTTAGGCATTTTCATTATAATGTGTTGTGAAGAGATTCTTGTTGGATCTTGTTATCTGTAGTTTTGAATACATTCTGCATATGGATAGCTCTCTCATTCTCAAGATTTGGAATTTGTTCTGTTATTATTTCTCTAAGGAGACTATCGTTCCATTATCCTGCATCTCACAACCTTCTCCAATTCCAATGATTCTTGATTTGGTTCCTTAAGGTCGTCCCAGAGTTCTGGTATATTCTGGTCATGGTTACTTATTTTCTTTTCTTTAATAATGTACAAATCTTTAATGTTGGCCACTTTGACTTCCATCTCTGAAAATCTGTCTTCAGCATGGTCTGTTCTATTAGAGAGACTTTCAATGGAACATTTTTATTTGATTGATTGTGCCTTTCATTTCCAAAATATCTGGTTTTTTCCATTTCAATATCTCTGTGTCCTTATTGAATTTTTCATTCACATCCAGTACTGACTGACTTAATTCATTCAGTTGTTTTCTGTCTTCTCCTGAATGTCATTGATCATTTTTATAATCACCTTTTGAATACTTTATTTGATATTTCATCTACTTCAATATCTTTGGAATCGTTGCCAGTGAATTATGAACTTTAGGAGGCATTATTTTACTTTGCTTTTTCAGATTTCTTAGACTCTTGTGTTGGGTTTTATGTACCTGTTTGAAAGGATTTCTCTTCCACTCTTATGTGTGGGCCTTTTTAGGGCATGACCTTCACTTGCCAAAGTGTCCTAGAGTTGTCTAGATTAAGACTCCCTTGTGGGCGTGGTATCCACAGTCTTTGTGTTAATTGTCTCTGTTTTTGCTGTAGGAGTGAGTGCCCATGAGTGGGACCTGAGGACCCATCCCCAACTATTCCTACTCAGGACCAAGTTATTAGATTGGATTTGGTCTCTTCTATTCCTTGTATTAAAGTACAACTGAAGTTTAAATGTGGCTAATTTATGAACGGAGCAAGATGGCTAGGTTTAATTCAGTCACAGAGTCTCTACCTTGTGAGCTTGTCATGTTCCTGTAGATTCCTAGCATCTCCCAGAAAAGGGGAAAACCAATAATAGCAATATTTGAAGCTCATAATATACAGCATTAAAATAAACCCCTGGTGCCTAGTCTGACATCTACTACACCAATCACCACAAAAATGGATTGGTTGGGTCAGCGATTGCTAACAGCAAGAACAGTAAATAACCATGAACTCGATATGGCATTAAAGTAAACAGCAGGCGTCCACTGCGTCATCCATAGCACTAATAACTGCAACGACATCAATGGTGGGGGCAGGAGCTATAGTTCATTTGAAAGATGGTACGGCCAAATGGTTCTAAAAGATGGTAGAAATGTAGTTCATTCATAGAAAATAAGACGTGATAAGAAGGTAGAAAAAGGCCCACAATGCTTCAAAATGCAAACAGAGAGAATGCAGAAGAGATGTTGCCCATAAGGATTATAAAGAAGGAGGAGAAAAATAGGAAAACAAAGTTAAAGGAGAGAGAGAACAACAGGAATTTGGCTGTTAATGGGAGAAAAAAGGAGAGAAGAGAAATAAACACAAATCAAAACAAAAATAAGCAAACCTAAACCCTAACCCTCAAAGACATTGCAAGGGGAAAAAACATTAAAAAAATGCTAAAAATGAGAAAATAAAGAAACATGTAAGTACACGTATGCATATATCCATGAACCAATCAACACCTGAGAACAGCAATAAAAAAGAAAAAAGAGGGCTGGGGATATAGCTCAGTTGGTAGAGTGCCTGCCTCGCAAGCACAAGGCCCTGGGTTCAATCCCCAGCACCACAATAAAAAAAAAAAAAAAGGGAAATGTAAAGGAAAAGATTCTTAGTGAAAATAATTGTCCTCACTGAGGTGGTCAAAACAGTCAGTAAGAATGAAGGATCACTGTCTATGTCCAACGTCCTTCTTTCCATTTCTTCTTGGACTATTTAGAGAAAGCGGGGGATGGGGATTGCTACCTTGTTACCCTCTTTTTTTTTTTTTTTCCTGTTGTTGCTCACTGAGCTGCCAGCTCATGGGGCCTAAAAAAATCCAACTGAAACTGCTCTGATCTTCCGTCCTTGTCAGTCTAAGGCAGGATGAAGTGGGAAGTACCATTGATTGGAGTTTGTCAGCACAGACAGACTGATGCACTCCCAGGGTGAGGCCATTGCATAGATCTATGAGGGAAATCCAGAGGCTGGGGCTTAGGTCTAGCCAGGCCTTCAGAGCTCCTTTGGTGGTACCTGCTCTAGAGAGATGAGATCCACATGCCCCTATGGCCCGGCAGATGCTGATATCTCCTGGGAGTCTGAAGCCTCCCAAGAATTCTATTCCCAGGACAAGGAAGCCAGTTCCCACACTCCGCTGCCCTTGAAGACAACCTTCCCAGGATTAGTCCCTGAGTATTTCTAATCTACAATCTTGAATCCTGTGTCTTTAAATATTACCTTATTTGATTTTTTAATAATAAACCCTAGGAATATATAGCACACCAATTAATAGCTTTCTCTTTTTTGGAGTTTTTCCTTTTTTATTTGTTTTTTTTTTTATATATATAAGACAGTAGCATGTAATTTCACTCAATAAACATACATGGAGTATAACTTATTCTAATCAGGATCCCACTCTTGTGGTTATACATGATGTGGAGTTACACTGGTGGTGTTTTCATAAATGAACACAGGAAAATTATGTCCAATTCATTCTGTCTTATATATTCCCATCCTCTTCCCTTCATTCCCATTTGTCTAATCTGAACTTCTATCTTTCCCTCCCCCCTTATTAGCATCCACATATCAAGGAGAATATTCGGCCTTTGGTTTTCTGGGACTAGCTTATTTCACTTAACATGATAGTTTCCAGATCCATCCATTTGCTGGAAAAAGTCATAAAGTCATTCTTCTTTATGGCTGAGTACTATTCCACTGTGTGTATATATGCCATGATTTCTTTGTCCATTCATCTGTTAAAGGGCACCTAAGTTGGTTCCATAGCTTAGCTATTATGAAAGACAAATAAACCAATCAATTAATAGCTTTCCTTTGCAGAGGATAAAACTGAGACATGGGGAGGTCACGTGGTTTGACAGAACCAGAACTTGGAGTCTCCCATCTTCCATCCACTCTCTTTCCATCCAGCACACACTACCTCTAAATCATGAGTCAGCCATAAGTCAAGGGGGAAGGTGAGAGGGAAGGCGGTGGACACTTCTTGGGTAAGGCCTTGGGGAGAAAAGTAGAGCTGCCTGCATCCTTGCTCAGTAGGTGTCTTCCTCTCCTTGCAGGTCAAAGTATTTCCATGGAAAGAAGGTGAATGGTGAGATTGAGATCCGAGTGGAACAGGTAGGTGCGAACTGAGCCTTTAGCCCTACCCTGTCCTTCTCTAAGCTGGGGTCATTCTGAGAAGCAAACTTGACCCCATCTTTTGTAGCCAAATGAACTATGATTGTCAGAAAAGTCCTGGCTTCTACCTGGCAGTCTCCTTAAATTCCAGAATTATTTCATCCCGAATTTCCACCTTTTTTGTTTTAGCAGCAGAACTTTTCTTCAAAGGAAATACAAAGTAGGAGCTCATTCTGTAAACAGGCGAGTTGAGCTGTTCTGATGTCAATGGGTGTGGAGACCCAGAGAGCTTTCTATCTCATCTCTACCCAGCCTGTTTCTGTGGACCTGGAGGCACCTCCTTGGAACCTCTTCAACAGGGAGTCCAGGCTGGGAGGGTGGTGTGTTCGGATCCTGGGGCTCTTACTTTTCAGGTTTGAACAGATGACTTGATCTCTGTGCCTCAATTGTGTGTTTTGTCACTGGGACTAAATTGTCTAGAACCTTGAGAAAGAACAGAATGGAGAATACTGGCTCTCTTTAGTACCAGTTATTATATCCAGGTCCCTTGTTTTATGTGGAAAGAAACACGAAAGTGCTCCTGACTGCACAGGAAGTCAGTGGCAGAATCAGGAGTAGAGGTGTGGCCCCTTGAGTCCAGACCAGGGGTTCCTCCATTCATCAGGTGAGAGCCTCCTTGCCGTGAGTAGTGTGCACCAGAGTGCACCAGAGAGCACCCTGGAGCTCAGACTCTTGGGGCAGATGCTCGGATTGAACCCCAGGCCACCCCTAACCAGCTGTGTGGCCTTGACCCAGCAGCACTGTGTTCTCTCCAGCCCTTCCCCTGGGCTCTTGGGGAGACACCAGCACCAACCTATGTCCACGGGGCTGCAGGGAGGGTAAAGGGGCTTCAGGGAGCCCCTTTCCCCTCCTGCTTGTTCTTCTTCCTCCTCTTCTCCATCATCATCAAAGGCAAAAAGTAAGTAAGAGAGACGAGGTACCTGCTATAAAATTAATTGGGAGAAGCACCATTTTTTAAAACCAGGACGAGGGTCATGACTTTTTCTCTCCCTGTACTTTTTGAGCTTTGTGTGGCAAAGGAAGAGAAGAGCCCTCTGAGCAGAAATGGCATTGGCTTCACAGCAAAGCACCTAGAGTTTGAATTTCAATTTGATCCTGTGGCTTTCAAGTTGGTCCAATGTCTACTGGTTTTCCTTCGTGGCAAAAAAGCAGGTTATTTTTGTTCATTTTGCAAATATTTGTCAAATGTCTACTGTGCTAGCTAGCTCATGTACGGAATGAGGGAAAAATCAGGGACCTGGTCTCTAAAAAGCTTGTGGTCTAGGAAGGGAGGGGAGGGGAGTCTTCACAGAACTTCAGCACAGAAGGTCAGGGAAGGGAGCCCAGACTTGGTGCCCTGGGCAGCAGAGGTCACTACCAACCTCAGGAGTCAGGACTCCAGCAAGGAATGCTATAGGAGATGGACTGGAGAAGAAGAGAACCTCAACAAGTGGAGATGGTGGCATGAGACTAGGGGAGGTGGAGGAAGGGTGAGCGAAGGAGGTCAGAGGCACAGGATCCAGTTGGTTGACTCCACAATAGGACTCACTGTCTTCTCCTCCCCTGACTTGCTCCTCCTCCCTAATTTCCTCTCTCAATGAAGAGTGCCACTGTCTACCTTCTACCTTAGGCAAATCTGCACAGCCTCCTGGATGCCTCCCTCTTCCTCCACCACTACACCCAATTAC
The DNA here is from genome assembly GCA_020662805.1 of Glaucomys volans. Taxonomy (NCBI): domain Eukaryota; kingdom Metazoa; phylum Chordata; class Mammalia; order Rodentia; family Sciuridae; genus Glaucomys; species Glaucomys volans. The sequence continues at coordinate 31,686 of JAJEJO010002136.1, forward strand.
CTGCCAGAACTGCTGACTCTGCATCCCATAATTCCCTGGAGCATCCACTTCCCTCCATCCAGGGCCTTGCACCTGCTAGGCAAGCACTCTGCCCCCAAGCTGCATCCCCAGACCCTCATTCGAACTTTGTAATCCACAGTCTCATAAATCCACTTTCTACCCAGCTCTGATCTATTTTTCATACAAAGGCTAGAGTGATCTTTCTAAAAAACCAAATTTGATCTCTAAAAATGTTAAAAGTCCTTTGCTCAAGGACGCCTTCTCTGAGTCCTGTCTAATTCAGGTCACCTGGCTATTCCTTTCATAACACCTCAACTTTTCCTCCTGGCTCTTATCTGAGTTTTGCACCAAGTTCCTGGGATGGACAGTGTGCGTGAGGGTAGGGAGCCTGGCTGTTTGGATCCCACTGTTAGTCGCACAGGGCCTGGCACAAATGAGAGCTGAAGGAAATACTTGCAGAATGAATAACTGACAGATTCCACAGATTCCAGGCTGCTTGCAGGTTTCCAAGGGTGATAAATCACTGCGCCTTAATCTTCCCTCAAAAATCTGGGTTTTCCGTAAACCATCTGGTAAAATCTCAGTTGCCAGCTGAGCTGGCCCTTCTCATCCCTTTGTGGCAACCCCAGGGGTGTGTTTTAATATCCCCCTTTCATCTGGGCACTGCCTCTGGTCCAACTTGTAGGTGGAAGATCTTTAAGCAGGAGCATGGGAGGGGATTGTCATGAGAAGAGCTCACCCAGGGGCCCTGGGGACAGGCACACAGCTGGTCCAAGAGGGCTCAAATCAAGCTGGGAAATCTTGGCTAGTTGAGTCATCCTTGCTTCCGGCCATGCCTTTCCATGGAAACCAGAAGGTAAATTAGCCAGGAAACCAATTAGCAGGTCATTTGGTCATTTTTCTCTGGAAGATATATTTTCCCAAGCCCAACTTGGAGCCTGAATCTCTTCTCTTTGCCCATCTGGATCAATGGGTGGGTCACATAAGTGACCCCCCAGGAATCTCACATGCATCCTCTAGCATTTGGGGAAAGGCTTAGGACAGAAGCCACTGTTTTGTCTAAGCTGGCCTTGGATTTTGGGAGCCTGTCTCTCAACTAAGCGCCAAATTAACCAGATAATTGCACTGTCTGGGATTTGCTGGACAGGGTGAAAGAGTTAGTTGTGGTTGGCCTAGGGAAGCCTCCACCCTTCTCTCCACCTTCTTCCCCTCAGTTCAAAAACTGCTGGCCTGGCTCTCATGGAGCCAGGAATCAAGATGCCCAGGGAAGCCAGCGGGGGTCAGTGCATCTTTTTGCATTCCATTACCCAGAATGCCCTGCTGGCTCTGTGGGGTCCTCACAGCAGTGTCCTAGGAGGGCCTGAGAGGATCAGGCCAGGGTGGTTGGCATGTCACATTCTCCTCTGTTTATATTTGAGGCAAGGTTTTTCTTTCCACAGGCGTAAGTCAGCCCTCTGTGGGACTTAGAAATGAGGTTAATGAATGGATTAATATTAAGTAGACTTGCAGTCTGAGAGGTTAGTGCACTTGGACTTCATGGGACAGAGCCAGAACCTCAAAAAAAAAAAACCAAAAACGTTTGAAATTCCCAGCATTGCTGATCTCGAGAACAATAACAGATATGTATTGGTTAAAGCGCTCGCCACACATAGATTTATTTCAGTCTCACAACAACACATTAAGATGGGAACTTCAAACCATATCCATTGGCAGATGAAGAAATCGGGGCTCAGAAAGGTTAAACAATCAGCAGAAATGAGTGAGTGATAGAGGAGGAATCTTGTTTCATTGGGGTTGATTCAGGCTAATGGTGCAATCCTAGAGGAATTTTCATGTCCACCCCTCAGTCGTGCCAGGGCAGGGGGGCAGGTTGGAGAGGCCACAGAATTTGACCAGAGACAGTGTGGGAGACATAGTATTTGTTAGGGAAAGCTTATAAGAGATCAGAAGAGTGACAGGCTGAGCAGAGAGCACCTCTGTCCCTCAAGGTGCTTCTCCAGCCACAGCCTCTGTCCCTCACAGTTCTTTGTCCAGGGGCAGCTGGCTGGACAAGGGGCATGCATCCTTTCCACAGTGCCCTTCGTTCCACCCCAGTCCCCACTCAGAGAGGGGTCTGATATGTCAGGCTGCAGAAGCAGGGACGTCTTCAGTGTTTGTTTGCCTGACCGGCATCCCCAGGAGCAATTGCCCTGTGTATGTGCAAGAAAGTCACCTTCCACAGGCGATGCTCACTTGTCCTACCTCCCTGTGTGCATACAGGAAGCCAGCGTCCTTCAGGATAATACGAATCTGAGCTTTCTGGCCCTTACTGTTCCCTTAACTTGGCTAGGTTTTTTGGAAACAGAAAAACAGGCATTCGGGGACAAGGTATTTTGCTGTCCCCCTTTCTTTAGGGACAATACAAAGATGGACTTCAGGTTGGTGTAAACATGAGCTCTTGAGCAGCACTGAGGAATGCTGAATGGGACATTCCTGTGGCCTTGGTAGATAGGGAGTCTCCTGTGCTGGAAATGGATGGTCTGGCAGATCCCTGAAGGCTAATTCAGGGACATTTCACAGGAAATTCATTACCTTTCAAGATAAAAAAGGACTGCCTTAATTTTTCTTTTATTTATTTTGGGGAGTAAAAGTAACAAATTCCAAGAGTTAGAAATGGAAAAGGTGCAACATGGTATCTGGAGAAAAGCCTCCGTGCCCTCACCAATCTGGTTCTGTTCTGTGTGGTTAACCATGGCCACGGCTTTCTCAGGCAAGTTTCTGAAGAGGGTTCCAAGGTCACGTTCAAATACACGTGTATGCATTTCACAAAGGGCAGTTGGTCAGCAAAACCAGTCTAGGTATTTGGGAGGAGGATTTAATAAGGATTGATTCCAAATGGATCCAAAGGGGAATTCATAGTACCCACAGAAATCCTCCAGTCACTGTTGCCACTGTCACTGCCACTGAGGTCACCGAAGAACCCTGAGCCTACCCTCCTGGGGGGCCACAGGCCTTCCACAGCTCCTCTGTCTGCTGCTGCTGTTGGATGTGCTTCGGTGGCTTGCCGCCTCTCCCTGACTCAGTCCCCGTATGAACACCTCCCCTTGGTGGGAAGGAACAGGAGCCAGGTGGGGAGAGAATCTGGGAAGTGGAGATTTGGGGATTTCAGTTCCCGTTGTGCAAGAGCAAACAGAGAAGGATGGGTGTGGCCTGTAGGGAGATGACAGAGAGTTGGCACCATCTGCCCCTTTGGCCTCTCAATATCCCCGCGTGCCCTTCCGCTCTACCAAACTCATCAAAGCCCTGACTTTCCACTTAAAGCACCCTGGGGTTTGCTCCCGACAGCACTTGCAGGGATCTCATTCTGCTTTATGATCGCCTAGGTTTCCGTCATGTCAGTTTGTCTCCCATGGCTTTACCATGGCAGGCGAGGCAAAACCTGTTCACATATCCGCTACCTATCTGCAGGATTCATTCCTAGAAATAGAGCAACGCCTTCCAAAAGGACAGGGCAATGGGCATCCCCACCCACCCCGGATGCAATGGGCATCCCCACCCACCCCAGCTGCTGGAAGTGCTCCAGGAGACAGACCTCAGCAGTCACCCTCTTTTGAAAGTGCCTCTGACAAAGAGAACTCCCTTGCCCAAGGCCACATCTCTCTTGGGGGCAGTTTTATCCAATGATATAAAGACGTGGCCACTTCACCCCAATTTCAGGCAACCCTTAAAGGCCATGACACCTCCAGAGGTCTTGGGGGAATGGACAGAGATCTCTGCTGGGACCTTGGCTTCTCCAGGTTTCTCCCGTGCAGTTCTGATCCCTTCCTTTTCTCCCCTTCCAGCAATGGTGATTCCCAGAGCACTTCCTAATGAACTTCCTGAGCCAATATCCATCTCAGTCTGTATCCAAGAGAACACAAACTTCGAGAGCACATTTATCATTTTGATAGTTTTTGCACACTTCCCTCCATCGAGATTGCACGTGTGATCTACAAGACTCTTCAGGTCTGGATTGGTAGGCCTCTCCATGACCTGTAGATCCTGGGGTCCATCCCATAGAGAATGCTCTCTTGGTTCCCGGCCAGACATTGATGCTGAAGTGCTCCATAATTCGATCTTCCTGTTTGACCTCCTTGTGTTTGAAATTCACCAGAGCTTGGCGTTTCTGTGCAGGGCTGAGTCCGGCAGAATTCTGCCGCTCTGATCCAGTAAGCCTTGTTTTGTTAACACAATCCTGCAAGATTTATTTGTTTGGCTTGGCTTACCCTGACCTCAGACGTTCTGTTTTGTGTTATTTTTAAAAAGCGTGCAGGTCTCCATGGAGGTCTTTTTCTTTTCAAATCTAAGAACCAGCTGGAAGGATTAAAAAAAAAAAAAGGCAGGTGGGATCCTAGGACATATTAGCTGAACCATAACTCAGCAAGGAGCAAGCACGTCCCTCCTTAGCCATGGCCTTGATTAATGTGGGTTTGTCAGCTCCCTGGACCTACCTAAGTCCACCAACTGGAGAAGACTACAGAGAATAGAGAAGCAAAAATAATGGTGGTGTTAGCAAGCTTTTATTGAGCATTTCCCGCATGCTGTGTGCCCTGCTAATTTCTTCCTGAGCAATAACTCATTTAATCTCCATGGCATGCCTGTTGCTGAAACTGAGGCTCAGAGAGCTTCAATAAATTTCTCCAGTGTGGTCACCTGGCTAGTAAGAATGTGATGAAACTAGGATTTGAACCCAGATCCGGCTTAACCAAAGTAGATATTAAACAAAGCAGATCTATCAGAATATCTGTTGTTCTTGAATTTGTCTTCAGAAAGCTTCTTGCTTTTCCCCTCTTGGCTCAGGTTCCTAAAGTACAAATCCCACAATCCCCTCCTATCTCACCCTGCTGTTTTGATCTGCTGGATAAATTACAAATTCATATGTGATGTTCTCCAAGGAAAAAACTCCTCTTCCCTGACCAACTCTGATGGCTCTTATCCATCACTTGATGTTTCTGGCTCAGAGCTGCAGTTCCTCTGCTGACAATTGTGTTCTTTGCTTCCCCCAAGGGTCATGTTCACTATTGTCTTTGAGCGTAGCTACACGTCTCCAACCTATATGAATAGTATATCTTGAACTCTAGAGCCAGCTGGGCTGGGTTTGAACTCCTGAGTGACCTTGGGGAAATACTTTAACTTCTCTGTGCTTCAGTTTCCCCGTCCATTAAGCAATAACAATAATAAGTATCTCTAGAGTTGTGAGACTGAGTTGCTGTTATGGTTTTGCCTTGAATGCCTCCCAAGGACTCATGAGTTGAAGACATGGTCCTCAGTGCCATGATGTCCACAGGAGAAGTGATCATTCAGGAGGGCTCTGGTCTCATCACACTCAGGAGAGACTCACGGTTTGATGGCGTTAGTGGAGATGGTGGAAACTTGTGGAGGTGGGATCTGGCTGGAGGGGGTGATCCCTGGGTCCTGTCCCACCTGTCCCTTGCCCTGCCCTCTCTCTTGTCCCCTCTCCCTCCCTCCTGCTCACAAGCCCTGCCACATCCTCCAATCATGGCAGTCGGCCCCGCTAGGCCAAAGCAATGGAGTTGAATGACCTTGGACTGAAACCCTGAGCCAAAATGAATCTTTCCTCCTGTAAGTTGCTTTCCTCAAAGGAGAGACCCAGCCAGGGAGGGCTAGAGGAACCCTGGGACTGGGACTGAAGAAACCCCAGTGATCCCAAATGTGGTGGGGCTCCTTGGTCAGGTGGCAGATCCTTGGAGCCCCTTTGTCTTTTCTGCTAGATGACTCCCACATCCTGGGTCAGCTGTACCCCTGGTAAGCACCCACGCTAGATCTTGAAGAATTCATCTGGAAATGTGGGAGAGGGCATCCCCACAGGGATGAGCTTTATTTTCTGTGCAGTGATGTGAAGGAAGAGGGGTGGGATTCAAAGGGAGTCCATCCACTCACATCAGGAAGACCATCTCCACAGTTGGTGGCCTCTGGAGACTGTTGGGTAGTTCACCTTTTCTAACTATGTCCCTCTTTGTCAACACCTGCCCTGCCCTAACCCTGCACCACTGGATCACAGATAATTGAGACGCCAGTGGAAATTCGATAGGCACTCCCTCTAGAGGAGAACACAACAAGACCTTAGCTCCTGGAGGGATTTGTCATCAAAGATAAACAGAACTTGTCTTATCTAAATCTGCTCCTTGGGTCAAGAGACACTTACTGAGCCCCTTACTGAGCCCCTGCTCTGTCCTTGGTCTTAATGACAGAGCCCTTCACCCTGGAAGAGTCCTTCAGCTGGGGACTGTAATACGTCATGGTGAACCTGTCATAGGGATCTGCCCAGCCCTGGGCTGTTCTAGGGAAGGCCTCACCGGGAAGCAGACGCACAGATGGGCAGATGCACACATCTGGCCTTCCAGCTCAACACCATGGTTTAAATCTCAGCTTGTCACAGATGGGGAAGAGATCAGACAATATAATACAGGGGAAGGGATGGTGGGGAAGAAGCAGGAAAACGCCATAGAGAATGGTCTGTCCAGGGTGAGCTTTGTGTGCAAGGCGTGTCCCAGAGGGGATGGGTTCGGGCGTGTGTGCTGGACTACTCGGGTCCGGGAGTGATGGAACTGTGTGTCCATTTTGGAATGCATGTGCCTGTCTGGGGATGCTTGGGAGATGGACTGCATGGGCCTGGTGGCATGAGAAACTCAGCTCTGGATTTGGTGGGGAAAAAAACAGATGCCTGATCCCTGAATAGTGTGCTTGAGAAGGAGTTTCATGGAAAGACTCCACAACTGTCAAGTGAACGCCCGTGGGTGCAAGACCTTGCCGTGGTGATCTCCAGCCATTCCAACTCCATTCTCATCCCTGTGATTGGTGTTTGAGAACAGAGGTGAAGAGCTGATCTGTTTGCTTTAAAATGGAGACGGTGGTGTCCCACCCATGTGACAGGCTGGAGCTGGAATCACTCGACAGCAAGCCACTGCCAGCCTCAAGGTACCCTCCACCCCATTCTGCCAGGCGCCCTGACCCAGGCCGTGCTCCAGCCCACAGCTCCTCCCAGTCTGTGCCATCTTGACCTTGAGATGCCTCCCTGTCCTCCCAACCTCTCTCTCCACCCCGCCTTCCTACACTACCCTGCCGCTTGGCCCTTTGACCTTGGCAAGGCCATTCTGCATTTTCTGCCAGTTGTCTCTGCCACCTGGGGTCTGGCCCACTCCCTGATGAGAGGAGCCCCTGCTGGGCTCCCCCAGCCCAGCCATGGGCCTCAGCCCCAATGTGCTTGTGCACTGGGCTTGGGCCTTTGCACTTCAGTAGGAGCAAGGGTTACTAATGAACCCAGGGCGGAGCCTGTTATGAAACATCCCAGAAAGCTGGAAGGAACCAAGAGCCCCCTCCACTCCCAGCAGGGAAAAGGCCTTTTAATTGACTTGGATGACTTCTCTGCAAAACTCTGTCTGGCTGTTATGCTAAACTGAAAGCTAATCTATTAGATTGTCTAAGGAATCTGCAGCCCACCCTGGGCAGGCTCCTGAGGAGGGGGTAGGGCCGACACACAGCAGGACCTGTGCACTGCATGGCTTCCTCTGGCTCAGACCCAGTTCGGCCACATTTTCTAGTCCCTTGAAAAAGAAGAGAGGCAGCTGAAACCTCAGAATGAGTCTGTAGGTCCTGCGCAGCCTACCACTAACATCCCAGGGAAGCTTCTCCATGGCAGGGCCTGCTTTGGAATAGAATGCCACAAACCCCTTTTCTCAGGGAGCTTAGAGGGTGACATAAGAGAGTGTCCGCAGATGGTGATGTGCAGATGACAGCTGCGGAGAGGTCAATGACAGCAGTCAGCATCCGATCCATGCGTACTGAGCGCCAGGCACGCGCTGAGCACTTCAGGTGGATTAGCTTATTTATGAGTAAGTTCTCCCATTCTCCCAATGGGGAGACTAAGGCTCGGCCAAGTCCACACCATGTTTAAGTGGCAGAGCTGGGATTCTCAGTCGGCCTAACTTCAGAGTCTGCGTCGACGGTTTCAACTCCCATGCTGTCTTACCTGGAAGCCGTCTTCTCTAGGCATGACTTGGCGGCATATGCTCAGGCATCAGGTGCTGCTTGTGCATCCACCTTGATCAGTGGGGCTCAAGCTCAAAAGGCAGGGTCCTCTGTGAGTTGGCCCCTTCCTGCCTCATCTCCTGCCAGACTTCGGAGCCACCTTGTAGCCACACTCCGCTGCCTTAGCTTGGGCAGGTCTCCTCTCCGGGAAAGTCCTTCCCTGACATTTGCATAAACGTGTCAACATTTAGCTCAGGACCATTTCTGTGCAGCTCCCCGACTCCTGGTAGGGAGAGGTGCCCCTGCCTCCTCTCAGCACCGCCTCACGCATGTCTACTGTGGTGCTTCTCCGCTTCCTTTGAGATTAGGAGTTTGCCTGCCTGTCACTCCATGCAGACACTGAGCTCATTGGGAACAGGGACAGTGTCTTTATTTATCTGCAGGATAAATAAAGACATGCATTGAGTGCCTACTATGTGCTAGGTGATAGTGCTACAATGGTGATTAAAGACATGTAATTTCTACCTGATGCAGCTGAAGATCTAATCAATTCCATTCTCTCTCTTGCACACACACACACACACACACACACACACACACACACACACTGTGGTGTTAGTATGTGGTGGACAGGCTTGGCAGGGGACATGAATTCAGGTACATAATTGATGCTTCAAGAACCCAGGTATAGCCGGGCGTAGTGGCGCACGCCTGTAATTCCAGCGACTCGGGAGGCTGAGTCAGGAGGATCGTGAGTTAAAAGCCAGCCTCAGCAACTTAGCAAGGCCCTAAGCAACTCAGTGAGACCCTGTCTCTAAATAAAAGACAAAATAGGGCTGGGGATGTGGCTCAGTGACCGAGTGGCCCTGAGTTCAGTCCCCAGTTCCAAAAAAAAAAAAAAAAGAACCCAGATATATAATCTGTACTCAATAAGTATCTCTCAAACTTATCTGAAGTTGCAAAAGGAAGGAGAAGAGATTTAGGGTCCCAGAAGAACTGAGACCACCTGAATGCCCCCTGCAGACAGCGGATAGATGAAGCCCTAGCCCAGGAGGACAGCAGCATTTGACAGGACATCACCTGGGCTGTTTATCTGGATACGTTCGTTTAATTTTCACTTCTGTCCTACAAAGTAAAAACTGAGGTTGGAGAGAGGAAGTGTCCTGCTGGAAGTCACACAGCGGGTAGGTGGCAGAAGTGAGAGGTGGGCACCACTGACCCCCGAATCCCCCTTCCCACATGGTCTCCTCCGGGCGCAGCTCCTTGCCAAGGTCGTGCTGCTGGTTACAGAGGAGCCAGCCCACCACCCCCTCGTCTCCTGCCAAGCCTGGCCCTGGGTTTTCTAAGGGGAAGAACTTGGCAGTGATCACAGCGCAGCACCAAGCAGGAAGTGAAGCAGGGTCCGCTGTGGGGCACCAGGGGTGGCATTTGAGTCCCGAAAACTCGGGACTTGAAAGAGGAAAATGAACTCTCGCAGGTCAGATCCGAGATCTCTGCTGCTTCATGCTTCGCGTGCGTGGCTGAGTCCTGTCCTCCCCCAGAAACCCCTGAGGAGTAAGGCTCCTTGTTATGTAACCACGGGAAGCAGTCGAGGCATAGAGAGCTGAAATGGGTCATTTCTTAGATGCAGAACTGTAACCATAACCTACATCCACATGGTTCAAAAGCCGTAACCCCACCCCACCCCGTTCACCTATTACCCAACTGGACTTGAAAATCAGAACTTGCTTTTTCTGGACTAAAGCATTTTTTCAGATTGATTTTCTCAGGTACAAAAGTCAGCTTCTCAGGATTTTCTGCCCTCCCTTGGTCTGGTTGCTGGAACCTTCCTTTCCTCCCTGAGCAATAACCTGGGTTTCCTCTCATGCACTTGCGGGTGGAATTTGGCCTGTTTAAAATGGAACCACACCAGTGACCTCCCACCCACTGCACCCCAGGGCCGGCCTTCTGTCCAGACAGGGAGGAGACGGCCAGTCCTGCCCCTCTGGGGCTGCCAGGAAAAGCAAGGGGAAGCAAAGAGGTGGAACCTCCCCTGGCTGGGCCAGCCAAGTGCCAGGAACCCCAAACTTTGCACTTATTGGACAGAACTGGATTTTGATTACTTGTCTTAATTTGCTTATTCTTTACAATTGCTTTGGTCTCTCTGGCTCCCTCTGCTCTCCATGGTCCAGGCTCCTCGATGTCTATGGGCTGAAGGCCAAAGTCTTTAGGCAGCATCGAGCCCCTTCCTAACCTGGCACCGCTGAGCTTTCTCACTCTCTCTTTTCCTCTCTCTGCTTAGTGGTCCCTGTGGGTGACTTTGGAGGGGCCAAATAATTAATTTACAAGGTTCCACATTGACCGTGGCTCTCCTGCCAGTTCCACATCTCTGTATCCAAAAACGTGAGCTGGATGCAATGCCCGTCTGTACATCTGACCATCCCTTCATCATCCACCCATCCCGCGATGCAATGCCTGTCTGTACATCTGACCATCCCTTCATCATCCACCCATCCCGCCAGCCGACCCCGAGCTTATCTCATTATCCATCCCCCAGAACGAACTCCCCACCCCTCTGTTTTGGGGTCTCTGATCAGTTCAGAGTTAGATTTGCCTTCTTCTTTTTTTTTATTTACTTATTGATTCATTGAACACAAATGGAGTACAGCTATTGTTTCTCTGGTTGTACACAAAGAGTCACACCATCTGTGCATTCATACATGTACACAGGGCAATGGTGTCTGTCACACATTCTGTTATTATTCTTACCCCCTACCCCGCCCCCACCCCTCCCTTCCCTCTATGCTATCTATCCTTCCTCCTTTCTTGCCACCCTTCCCCCCCACATTATGCATCATCATTCATTTATCAAAGAGACCATTCGGCCTTTGGATTTTTGGGATTGGCTGATCTCACTTAGCATAACCATCTCCAACATCATCCATTTACCTACAAATGCCATAATTTTTTTCTTCTTTATGGCTGAATAATACTCCATTGTGTATATATACCACAGTTTCTTTATCCATTCATCTATTGAAGGGCATCTAGGTTGGTTCCACAATCTAGCAGATTTGCTTTCTTCTAAAAGCCTTTATGAAATTTAGTATTTCACAATACAATTAATCAAGATAATAATAATTCCTATGTATTAAGCATACATTTATATGTACACTATATATATATACACACATATATATAGCCCCCATATCTATCTATATATGTATATATATATATATATATATATAGAGAGAGAGAGAGAGAGAGAGAGAGAGAGAGAGAGAGAGAGAGAATGAATATGAGACAGTCTGCCAAGATTTTTTACTACATATAACCCAGTTATACCCTTCCGGTAGCCTTGTGAGGTATCTTTGCCACTGGAGGTGAGGTGCCCAATGTGACTTCTAAGTGACAGAGGTGGAATTTGAACTTCTGTCTGGCTCCTAAGCAGCCCTGCTCTCTGCAACCCAATTCTCCCAACTCACGCTCGTCCCTGGGATCCTCATTTGCTGTTAAAAGGTCTCTTCGTCCCCTCCTGAACTACCCTCTCCACACACTTAGTGGGGATGCCATTGCAATTCTGCACGCGAGCAGGCTCATCTCGTGAGTCCTTATTCCTCCTCTGCAGTGTGATAGCATTTCATTGGTGTGCGGGGGTGGGGAGGGGGGTTGGGGTTTGATTTCCAGGAAAGAGAAGACATCTTTCAAGGCAGTTTTGTGTGGTGGGCAGGGCTGGGCCCTCGGATGAGATGGTCAGGGGATAGAATCCTGTTCTTCCTTTTCTGTCCTCTGGGCTTGGAGCACACGGCTGAAGGTTCTGAGTGTCCGTGTCTTCATTCACAACATGGGGACAGTAGATGAAGCCGTGTTCAGTACATGGTCAGAACAGGGTCCATCTCAGTGACATCTGAGGGGACTCGGGATCTAGGTCTTGTTTGTAAAAGGAGGGTCTGGTGACCTCACGGGCGGCACCCCCCACATCCCTGCCAGACAGGGAAGGCACGGTTCCCAGCTGAGCTGAGGCATCCATCATCTTCCTGCACACAGCCACCAGAGCAGGCAATGAGATGGAACCCCCTGCTGACCCCACACGCTCTGGCCCTGACCCAAGTCTACTGGAAGAGGATGGCAGGTCATGGACAAGGTGGTGGGGTCCTCAGTGGGCAGATAAGTGATGGGAATGAACCGAACCCCCAGCGACACTCCGACCCTCCTCTAGCCTGGGTTGTCTGCTGAGGCACCTGGCTTCTGGCTGTGCGCCCCATGGCCCTGATGTTCAGAGGGCCCTGGGTGCCTGGAGGATGGAGAGACAGAGGGGCAGAGAGGCTGGAAGGAGGGAGGTAGACTTGTCCCAGCTCATGTCTTTCTACATCCACAGTTTCTAACCAGGGGTGATTTTGCATCCCAGGGAACATTCTGCAACGCCTGTCATATTTTTGGTGGTCACAGACTAGAAGGGTCATTAACATCTGCAGGTAGAGCTGGGGGTGATGCTAAGCATTCCTCCATGCACAGGACAGCCCCAGAATAGAATTTTCCAGCTCAAAGTGTCAGTAGTGCCAGGACTGAGAAATCCTGTCCCCGGTTGAACCGCTCAAAGGCCACACCTGTGGGGGAGTCCTGAGGGACCCTAAGGACGGGAGGTGGGATGCCAGTTTATGTTGGGGTGGACTTCACTCTCAAAAAACACCACCTTCCTTGTCTCTTGCAGGCTCTGACAGGAGCCTCAGGACAGAGACAGGAAGGGACCTTCTCCCCATCTTTACAGAAAGAGCCACTGAGAGAGAAGTTTCTGTAATTCTCCCAAGATCACATGGCTAGGAGGTTCCAGGGGCGAATTGAAACCTGAGTCTGCGTATCCACATGCTCCGCACTCCGGGACACCTCTGCATGCCTTGTCTGTGCATCAGGGGCCCAGTGGCAGGACATGGGAGCGAGTAGGCGTCAGCCTGCTGTTTTAAAGGTCCCCGGGTCTGTGCATAAAACACTCAGATACGTAACCGTGATGAGGGAAGAGGTTCTTACACTCATGGTCCCCTAGAGGCACAACATACCACCTGGGGCAGGAGTCACAGGGTTTGTGCACAGCTTGCCAGGAGCAAAGGGAGCCAGTGGGGCACAGATGGGCAGGAGCCTTTAATGTGGCTTTGTGGAAGGATCCAGTTGCGGTGGCAGGCTCAGGACTGAAGAGTGTGATTGATCAATTTCAGCCATGAGGGAGAGCAAGAGCTGGTTCCTCCTGTCTGGTCGCTGGCCCTGGGGTGATCAGAGCAGGTGGACAGGGGCCTGGAGTGGCAGAGGAAGCAGGTAGTGTGTGGCACTGGACTGGCCGGTTTGCACAGGGAAGGTGCCCTCCAGGACAGCTGCTCGGTACGCCCAGGCTTTGGCCTCTAGGAGGGCAGTCCCTCCAGGGCCAGCAAGGCCCCAGGTGTCTAAGCAACAGAACACAGAAAATAAAAGGTGTGGTTCAGACGCCTGTCCAATGCCAGAGCCACACCACACTGCTGCCTGGCAGTCTTACCAAAGAGAACTTCTTAGCTTTCAATGAAATCTTCTGTAAAACCCAATATTTAAGCAGATTAATAAAGAAAAATCACTGCTCTGCTTGAGGCATAGCTGGAGGGTCCTGAACCCATTGAGCCTCCAACAACTGGGTCTGTCTCCTCCAAGTTATGTGACCTTACAAAATAAATTGCGTCTCATCGTGCCTTAGTGCCCACATCTGGCTTCTTGGAGTCACTGTCAGGACTGAGTGAATGCACACAAAGACTTCCGAAAGCGTCTGCACATAGTAAAGACTAAAAAAGTTATAAGTATTAATCCTAATATAAATATAATGCATGATGTTAAATTATGAATGGAGCAAGATTATATGGCCACTGGAACGGCGAATGGTGGTCACGCAGCTGCTACCTCTAGTGCTTTGCGATTAACAGCGTTCCCCATAGTAGCACCACTTATCTTTCTGGTCCCCAGAAACACAACCATTTCTCCAGTTGTTGCTGCTTCTGCTGTTATTCCTCCTGGGAGAGCCATGGCCACCACCCGCACCCAGCATTTTCACCAAGTAAGGACCAGGTCACCTGGATCCTTGAGAGTCAAAGTAAATGTGAAGCAGAAAGTGTCATAACGGTCACTGTGAGCCACAGCTGACACGCTCACCCTACACCTCTGATATCCTGGTTGCGTTTCCCTGGCTCTGGGTTTGGGGGAAGGGATTTACGAAGCTCTCAGATGTGTGGGGCTGCCGTCGATGAGGTTACGGGAGTGAGTCTACATTTTCAAGGTGTTTGCTCCAGCCTGCAAGGTCGGAAATGCTCCATCACAGCCATTTGTAGACGCTGGACATGTAAGGGCCACTGTGAACCATGTCATGGGTTCAGTGGGGCAGAGGACCTGCCTGCCCCCCGAGAATGTAGACAGAGACTTCTTCTTGTCTTTGTTTCTTGACATAAGATATGTTGACCCCAGGTGGGTCCTGACACTGTTCCTTCCAGTCCCCATCAGGGGTGTAGGTTCAGGTTGGACACCAAGCCTTATCTGAATCACGCTGTCCTGGAACTACTGTGGCCTCGTGGGGTAAAATGACCATCTGGAAAGAAAAGGAATGGAGTCGTTGGAAACATGAGTCCCTACCAAGGGAAAAGGATTCGAGGAAACAACCCATTCACAAGAGGAAAGTGGCCCCTGGCCTCCCCCCTTTCCTGAGCCTCTCTTAATCTGGAGCTATGTCACAGTGGACTTTGGAGGGGTGACCAGTTCAAACTGAGCTGCCTTAAGTGCTCCAGGCAAAAGCCTACAGGGACTTGCAAATCAACCTGGAAAAGAGAAATGAGCTCTGTCTTGTCTCAGAACTCCCAAAGCTCGCTCCAAAATAAACACATAAGTATGCTGGCGGGGAAAACGTGGGCTTTTCCTTCTTTTTAGAAACTCCATGTGTGCATTATTTTAAATGGGCACCAGCACATGAGGCCCTTTTAACAAGATTGGAAACAGATGGGGCCTTAGGCCGTTCAGTAGCTCTCAGACCTAACCCGGGAAGTGCTAAGCCACCCCGGGTCCAGGCGAGGTTCGTTTCCTTGCCGAAGCCCAAGTCCGGCCAGGCCTCATTCCCAGGGAGCTCAGTGTGCTTCCCGTGTCAGGTGTGTGAGCCAGGGGAAGGAAATATCCCCTTTCACGGCATTTCCCCGTGTTTGCATTTACTTAACCCTTTGGCAGCTCTGGAGAAAGAGGGCTGGGCCAGTCTTGGAGCCCTGATGCTGTGGAGCTGGAAACGTGAGGTTTGACTTCCTTGGGGTAAAGCAGAATATGACCCTGCATGGCTCCCTCTTCCTCACAGGCTGCAGTCTCACTGCGAGTGACAGCTGAAGTCCTTTCTGTGACTGAGGGGCACTTCTCTGAGCTGTTACTGGCCCTGTCATCCTGGCTGACTCCGACCCAGCGAATCTGGCCTTCTTGCTGGTCAAAACCAGAAATTGACATGCTGGTGATAATGCAGAGTCACGGGGACACTTGTGCATTGCTGGTGGGAGCAGCCAATGGAATATCCATGTGGAAAACAGCATGGTGGGTCCTCAGAAAACTAAACATGGGATTACCATCCGATCCAGCAGTTTGACTTCTGGGTATCTACTTAAAAGGGTTGGCAACTAGGGCTGAAGCAGAGATTTCCACACCCATTGTTTTAATCAGCTCTTTTCTTTTTCTTTTTCTTTTTTTTTTTTTTTTAGCTGCTGGGACTAAAAGACCCAACCAGCACAACTATAGAGGAGGAAAGGGGTTTATTTGAGGATTTGAGGGTTCATGATTTCAGAGGTCTTAGTCCATAGAAGGCTGACTCCATTCCTCAGGGCTGGAGGTGATGCAGGACATCATGGCGGAAGAGTATGGCAGAGGGAACCAGCCCACATGATGATCAAGAAGCAGAGAAAAAGGTCTCTACTTATCAGATAGCAAATATATACCCAAAATCACCCCCCAGTTCGCACCTCCTCCAACCATACCCTACCACTTCAGTTACCACTCACTGGGATTAAATCACTCATTGGGTTAAGACCATGACCCAATCATTTCTCCTCCAAACCTTGCATTGCCTCACATGTGAGCTTTTGGGGGACACCACATCTAAACCATAACACCCATGTTCATAACAGCATAATTCACAATAGCCCAAAGCTGGAAACAACCCAAATATCCATCAACAGACGAATGAACGAGCAAAGTGTGGGATGTCCACACCATGAAATATTACTCAGTTTTTAAAAAGAAGGAAAGTCTGACACAACATAAATGAACCTTGAAAATATTGTACTAATAAGCCAGATACAAAAGAACAAATATTGTTTGATTCAAGATGTATGAGGTACTTAATGGAACCTAGTAGTCAAGGTACTTAGTAGAACCTAGTAGTCAAGGTACTTGGTAGTACCTAATAGCCAAGGTACTTAGTAGTACCTTAGTAGTCAAATCCACCAGAACACAAAATAGAAGTTACAAGGGCTGGAGGGAGGGAGGAAAGAGGACAAAGTTTTGTTTAATGGGTACAAAGTTTGTGTTGGGGATGACAAGAAGGTTCTAGAGATGGATAGTTGTGATGGTTGCACAACAACATGAAAGCACTTAATGTCACAGCGTTTACATTTAAAATAATAAATTTTATGTTGTGTATATTTTTCTGCAATGAAAGAAAAGTCAAGCAAGCACAGCACACCTCAGAGTCTTGTTCCTTTGCCTGGAAGCTTCTACCCCCAGTATTGCACAGCTCAGTCCCTCCCTGTGTCCAGGTTCTCTGCTCAAATGTCCCTCCTTAGAAAGGCATGGCCGCCTCCTCTGCACACTTCTCAGTCACTCTTGGTCACCAACCTGCTTCGCTGTCTTCACACCACTTTGCACCCTGAAGGCTAACCTTGCTGGCCTTCCTAAAGGGGTCCAGTGCTTGGCCAGAGTTGCAAGAGGGTCCCATGTCTGGGTTCAAACCCTGGCCACATTCCAGAGGCCCCAGTGGTAGAAAGTGGCAGTCCTCTTCTAGAACTGACCCCTCATTGTAAAGATTGGGTCAAACGGAGGATAGATGAGACACAGGTGGACAGCAGATCTGAAACCAGAAGACAAGGTCCACCCTCTGGAGGAAACAGAGGAAAATGCATATTTTCTTCTTACAATGCTGAAAATGGTCTTGGGTCTTTAAAACGAAAACTAAGTAAATAAAATTTAAAAATGAAAGGACAGAGCGTTTGGATTTCTCAGAGCTTTGAAGGATGAAATGTTCCTGTCATCACATTTTAACTTGCAATTCTCAATTTGGAAAAAAAAAAAAATCTACAGAAATTGCATTACATCAGTCCCTGGAGCTCCTTCCGCTGCTCCCCCAGCTGGTCCACGGGGCATGGGCCACACGGTCCGGCACAGATGGGTCTCCAGCCTCATGTCACCTCAAGCAGGCCCTCCTGCCAGGACTCCAGCCACCCTTGGTCCTTACAATCTGCCCCCAATCTGGGCGGCTACTGAGCGTTGCTGCCCAACATTGATCATCGCTTTTTCCCATCCAGTCTCTAAGCACCCAGATCCATCCATCAGGATAGCAGTGGGGAGACTTCCCACACACTGGCCCGAGCACTCAGCGGACTAGTGTTGAAATCATGGCACCCAGCTGGGCCATGAGCAGATGTCAAGGGAACACTAACTGCCTTGTTGCTGAGTGGTGGTCTTAAATCACTGAACGTTTGTCCTATCGATCACAGGCAGCAACAATTCACCACAAGTGGCAAGATTGATGCCTGAATCTCACAACCTTGGAAGAGCTCTGGAGTTGGGGAAAATGAGGCCATGGTGGGCTCCTCATTCTGCTCCTCTTAAAGGCCCTCCTCCTCCCCATCTCCCTGATGCACGTCCTTCTCATCCTCAAAACTTGATCACAGTCTCTTCTCTCTTGAAGGTTCCCCACGGTAGGGAAAGGACAACAGATGTTTGACGTTGACTCTCAGGGACTCTCATTCCTCACAGATGCAGCTGTCTGGGGAACTCTGAGCAGGAAGGACAGAATTAGGACATGCCTGTGTCCTCTGCTGCCGGCCACCAGAGGCCTAACTTAACCCCTAGCAAACGTCCATCTAGGTTTTGGAGAACAAAACTGTGTCATTGGGAATTTCCTTATAAATCAAAATGGTATCTTTCTACTGGCAATTTTTTTCAAACTCATCTTCCTGCCTTTGTGCAGTGCCCAGGAGGACGGTGGTGGAGGTGATGGTGGTGGAGAGGAAAAGAGAGGGAGAGGAGGAGAGGGGAATTATCACTTCACCGCCAGTGGTGAAGGTGATGATGTCGGTGACAAGGACAGTGATGGTCCTAACATTTACCATCCTCTGTGGAATAAGAGCCTGAATCCCAAGCACAGTCCAGCCAGGCCCTCCACTCACCAGCTCACCAGCCCCATCCAGCCAGGCTGGCTTCCTTGCTATTCCCTGAGTTCTGCACATGTTCCAGCCTTGGGGTCTTTTCATTTGCTGGTCTCTCTGCCTGGAACCCCCATCCCCACCAACATGATTTGTTCCCCCACTTTGCTCCTCAAATGTCACCTCCCTGCAGTGTCCTCGTTGGATATGACACGTTTCTTCCTCCCAGCCGTCTGTCTTCTTACCAAGGTTCCTTTCTCCCCTGTGGACATATCTGTTCAGGGATCTGTCTGGAATATAAGCTCCGTGAGGACAGGACCCCGTCAGTTACTTTCACTGCTGTGTCCCCAGTCCCCGTCCTCAGCAGAGGAGGTGTTCAGGAACGATTTGTCGAATGCATGAGTAGATGGTCCTGAGTTCAAGTTCCAGCTGTTGCCCAGCAGCTCTGTGATCCTGGCCAAGTAGTTGGCACCATCTGCTCCTCAGTCTCCTATCTGCTCATGAGGAGTCTGTGACCTGCTCTTGTAGGAGAAATTATGTGGCAATCAAATTAAAGAACAAAACCAGGATAACTAACATTTATTACTCACTTACATTCACCCAGCACCTTCCAAGTGACTTTGGATGGATAAATTCATTTATTGCTCACAGGTTCCCAAGGACAGCAGGATTGCAGCCTCAGGTCACAGATGGGAGGCAAGCATAGAAAGGCTAATGGACTTGCCCAGAGCGAGATGGCTCAGGTTCAAACTCACATGGTCTGATTCTAAACACCAAATTGGGTTTGTAAATTGGTTGTGTGTGTGTGTGTGTGTGTGTGTGTGTGTGTGTCAACTCCACCTAATTTTGAATATTCCACTATTTGAACATTTAGGAATATAGGTTTTGTCATTTTATTTTTCCTGTGTTTTTATATTTATTCTGACATGTTTATATGTATGTATCTCTCACTACCTGGCCTGGTCCCCCAACAGCACTCACATGCACACACACACACACACACACACACCTTCCCTCACTCAGCACTCATGCACACAATGCAGCAATAGTGTGATTTTCCAGTGGGCAGAGGGAGCTCTGCACCAGGCTGCAGCAGCTGGGTACTGGGCATGCGGCAGGTGTTAGACTGGGCAGCACCCTCCGAGTCAGTGACCCCAGGCCCTCATTGAGATGCCAGGTGTGACTTTCCTCTCCTGGAAAGGGCTGCTGAGTGAGTGTGCAGATGCTCAAAGCCTCCTTTGTCTGTAAGGTGAGTCTGAGCAGAAGAAAAATGTTAGCCAAGGAAGTCTTGGTGCCACTAGGCCCTGGGAGTTACAGTCACAGCCTGTGCTAGATGAGAGACCTCCTGTGGCTTACCCAGCTTGCCAGCAATGAGGCAGACCGGTGGAAGAGGCAGAGTGCAGAAGGAGGGCAGCACCCCAGGGCCTTGCTGATGGGTGCCACACACTAATGAGCAGAAGACATGGCAAGGTGGAAACAGAGTGACTTCAGGCCAGAAGAAAGCCCGGGCCATAAGCAGCCCTTTAGCTGGTGAATTAAGATGAAAGTCACCAAAAATAACCAGCAACCCCTTGGCACAGTGCAAAGGGCATCGACCTGGGTTTGGGTCCCAGTTGACACAGGTACCCAGGTGGAATTTGGAGCAAAGTCAGTCCCTCTGCCTTTCTGAGCCTCATCTCTGACATCTGCAAAATCGTCATTGGTGCATTCTCTGGTATTTGCCCAGCATCCGCTGCACACGAGGCACTGTTAGGAGCTGGGCAGATGGAGATGTTTCTGGCCAGGGAAGCTTAAACTGGGAAATGGGGTGTGGAGTTCTGCAGGGTGCTTTGCAGGAGGGCACCTCTGGGGGTGCTGCCGAGCAGGCTGTGGTTGACCCTAGGAGGCCTGCCTGCTGGTGGCTCCCAGAAAGCTCCACTATGGGGGACAGGAGGCTGGAACTTGCTCAGTGTGTGGGAAGGAGGCCAATGCGGCGATGGCTGGGAGAGTCAGAACCCGGAGTACCAGGATGGTGGCAGGCGATGTCTAGGAGGTCATCGGAAACTAAATCACGTGGGATCTCATGAGCCATGTCGGGCTTGGGTTTTCTATAATTAGCACTTGAAAAAAATTATTGCTGCTATTATTTATCTTTTTGATGTGTTTCCTTGGCTGTGAGAGAACTTAGGAAGCAGGGAAAATCACAGTTCACACAGAATGCTGCTCTTCTTAAAAGGAATTTCATACACGAGTTTAATTCCCAAGAGCAAATACATCAGTCTGTTAGGGATTAGGGTGGAATTTGATGCTAGCTTCCTAGAGGATCAGGAATGCCCCAATCCCACCCTGACATCACCACCACCACCCACCACTCCAGATTGTTAAGGTCAGTGGAAACACACAGGGGTAGCAAATAGGAGTCAAAATCCCACTCAGTGCTAGCTGGGGGGTCACTACCCCCAGCACAAGGTGCTGAGTACGGCTGGTTGATTCCCTCTGGTTAGGCTTTATTCCAAGCAGTGAGCCCCCCTTGAAGGCACATCTCCTAGATATGAGGCTGGAGTTAATAGTCACAGGGCACAGTCCACAAGATGAGTCGAGGAATAGCAGGACTCTCAGGCCTCCCAGGAATTAGAAACTCATGGGAATCAGAGTTTCCTGCCAGCTCATAGATTAGAAGAGAGAGCTGCAGAAAGATGGATACTGGGGTTAGCATCTTTAAGGAGCTATCAAGCAGGAGAGGGAGAGTGAGCACCGTGACCCCCAGGTCCACAGACACTCAGCTGCAGAATGAGGAACCCAAACACAGTCAGCAGTGACCTTGGCCACTAGCAAGTGTAGCCTCACGGTGTCCTGGGCAGTAGAAGAGCCCCTGTTCTTTAGAAGGGATAGTAAGAAAGGCTGTCCGGCAGGGTAAGGGATCAGAGTCATTGGGTCCCCAACAGATGCTGAGACCTTCTCTAATGAACCTAATATCTGCCTCTGCCTGTCTCTCTGTCTGTCTGTCTCTGTCTCTTTTTTCTGTCTCTCCTGCAAAATCTATGAATGCATAAGGCCAGGTGCAAGGACATACTCTGAAGGTTTAAGGGTGTGGTCTGCACTAGATTTGTCTTTGCTAACTGACAGGAATTCCCAGTATCTTATCAGTCACCCTTGGATTCCAGAACAATCTGTCTGCCAGCATCTTGCCTTTCTCGGGAACTCTGGACAACATCTCTTTGTGTCAAAATCCTCCCTTGGGTCAGCCTTCACGGTCAAGGCTGATAGCTGCTACCTTTTCGTTCCCACACATTCTTGGTTTCTGGTGTACATTCCAGTCAGCCATCCAATTCCAAGTCCCGATTTCAGATTCTTTCCCATTGATCCGCTGGCCTAATAAGATCCTTCAACTTGTTATCATAACGATGATTGCAGTCACCAATTTCCAGGCTGTCAACAACATTATTATCATCATAGATGCAATTATCAGTAACGAGACATGAATACCCCATACTTTCAGTAATATTATCTGCTTGGCATTACATACTTGCCAGGTGCCTGCGCTTATGGGAACGCAGCCAGACTCCACAGGAAATGGAGTGCATTTCCTCTGTGTGTGTCCACACAGGGGCGTGTGTGTGTGTGTGTGTGTGTGTGTGTGTGTGTGTGTGTGTGTTCGTTCTTGGGATTGGTCCTGCACTTAGTTACAGACAGGTGCTTCTGTTTCCTTCTGTCTAGGGGCTATAGAACAGGTTTCTATAGTGGATATGATTCTACCCATATCTATCACCTGCCCCAGAACTCGGAACTTTCTAGAACTGAATACCTGTTCACTCTTAAAAACCAAATTTCTTTCCTCTGCAGACTTCACCATTTCCCCCTCCACCACAAAGACTTCTACTCTCTAATCTCTGGAACCTGTAGAAATGTTACCCAAAAGGGACGTTGCTGATGTGATTGCAGTAACGGACATTAAAATAAAGGAGTGTCTGGGAGCCTCCGGTTAGGCCCAGTCCAAGCACACCAGCCCTTACTAATAGAGGGTTTTCTCTGGCTGGAGATGGAGATGCGGTCAAATGGGAAGTCAGGAAAATTCTAAACTTGAGAAGGACTCGGGTGTGCCATTACTGGCTGGCACAAGATGAGGAGAGTCATGTGACAAGGTCCGCAAGCAGCATATATACCAAGGGAGAGGGGAATTCAGTCTTCAGATTGCAAAGAACTGAATTCTGCCAAAGACCTGGGTGAACTTGGAAGCAGCTTCTTCCCAGAGCTCCCCCTAAGAGCCCTGCTAGCCAACACTGTGATTTTGACCTGTGAAACACAGACCAGAGAAACCAGCCAAGCTAACCTTGGCTTCTGACACACAGGGTGGCGAGAGAATAAATGTGTGTTGTTTGAAATCATTAAATTTGTGGTAGTTTATTATAGCTGCAATGGAAGAGTGATGTGCTATAAAATGAGAAAAAGATCTAGAAAAATATAAACCCCAAAGACACGCCCTGAGTGACCTACTTTCTCCCTATGTGCCTAGAGTTATTGCCAAGTGAAGTAATTCTTTCAAATGATTAATCAAATGGATTGATCATTGATTAGGTCACGGCTCTCATAATTCAGTCATTTCACCTCTGAGCGTTCTTACATGGTCTCACACATGAGCTTTCAGGGTAAGTCTATTCATGATTAAAAACCAGCAGGGAAACTCAGGTAGTCCAATTCTGTCAGTTATTTGGGGTCAGTGTTGACAGCATCTCCCAGCTGGTTTTAATAAGGGTCGTAAAATACCAAGACCCTGAGCCCCGTCCGTGCCTGTGCACAGCCCATCGATGGAACCCAGAGAAGGAACACCTACCTGTCTTTGGTGGTGTTTTCAGGTGTTATGCCACTAACCTATCACAGGGTAACTTTCCCTCCTAAAGTAAAATCTTGAACCAAATTAGTATCAATTATCTTCCTTTTCCAAAGCCATGTATTATGGCATTGTTTTTCTGTTAAAAATAAAGGACATAAATCTTTTAAATCTGCCCAGTAGCAACAAATGGCCACAAATAATGTGAATTAGATAGTGAGCTCAGTTTTCAACAAAGTGGATGAGAAAGTAAAATAATGATGTTTAGAATCATGCTGATACTTGGAAGTTCGTTCATAAAGCAAAGGGGACCCTTCAGGGGCCAGTGAGCAGGGCAATAGAGAGGTGCCATTGTACCTTTGCTTGGCCCAGGTGACGACCCAGAGCCACAGAAGTGCTAGCTCCTCCATGGAGTAGCCTCCCGATTGGCAGCCACACTGGCCACCTGTTGAGAAGTGTCTCCGCTGTGGGCAGAGCTGAAGCGGGTGAGCTCTTGATATTTTTTTTTTACCTTTAAGAGAGATGGAGATTTCCCCAAGAAGATCTTTGAAAGGCCTGGCTGCAGTGGTGGGTTTGGTGCAAACAGAGGACAGAGGGGCACATCTGTCCCATCCATCACATGGCCAAGAAGACAACTGGTCCGTTCTCTCAGGACTGAGACTTCAAGGCCCTCTGGTTGCCTGGCACCTGTGGGTATTCTGGAGTTGGCATAT
Organism: Glaucomys volans; assembly: GCA_020662805.1. Taxonomy (NCBI): domain Eukaryota; kingdom Metazoa; phylum Chordata; class Mammalia; order Rodentia; family Sciuridae; genus Glaucomys; species Glaucomys volans. Next base: position 55,583 of record JAJEJO010002136.1, read on the forward strand.
AGGAAGCTGTCAGAAAACCAGTCAGGAGGTGGAAGGGACCAGGAGCAGTCATCCTACCTCATCTTTGGTATTCTTGTCCCTGGGCCTGTGTGGGTGCTTCCTTCTTAGAATATTATGCTACCTGGTGTCAAGCCACCGGCTGCTACAGCAATTGAGTCAACTTGAAATGACTCAAGGTCAGATAGTAGAGCAGTAGAGTAGAATAGAGAATTTAGAAATAGACTGACCAAATGAAGTGACTTGGTGTTTGGCCGTCACCCACGCAATTCTGTTGAGAAAGAATGGTTATTTGAATAAACAGTGCCAAAATATTTGAATAACCATACAGACAAGTTGAGCCTTGAGTCCTCCCTTACACAATATATAAAAAAATAATAATTCTAGATGAATTACAGACTTAAGTGTGAAGTATAAAACCATAAAGTGTCAAGCAAGAAATATTGAAAAGTGTCTACATGATCTTGAAATAGGCAAAAATCTAGGATGAATGAAATGAAAAAGATAACTGTAAAAAATTCATAAACTGTACTCATGTATTCATATGAAGTATGTCTGTTATGTATGTGTGTGCATACATTCTACATTAGATAAGAAAGAGGACAAGCCACAGAAGAAAATATTTGCAAGTAAATACATTCAACAAACACATCTATCTAGAATATATCTTAATGTACTTCTTACAAAGTAATAAGATAAATACAAACAAAAATACAAGTATGAACAGGTACTTCACCAAAGAGGTTATCTAAGTCTCTAATTAGCACGTGAAAAAGTGTTCAGCGTATTGATAATCAACAATAATGCAAACTAAGCTAAAACCACAATGTACTACAAATCCAGAAGAATAGCTGAAATTAAAAACAAGCAATAAGTGTTGAATAAAAGAATATGGAACAACTCTAACTTTCAATGGGTATCTAAAATACTAAACCTCATTGGAAATTTATTCATAAGTATTTTCTAAAGCTAAATATATGCCTACCCTATGACCCAGCAATTCCACTCCTAAGTAAATATCTCTGTATATTCATATTCCAGGGATATATATATATATATATATATATATATATATATATATATACATGAACATATATATGAACAAATAAAAATATTTTAAAAGATTCATTGAACATCTTGGGTGTGTGGGTTTTTAGTTTTCATCGAATTTGGAAAAAGTATGGCCATTTAAAATTTTTTATCTCCCTCTCTCTTATGCTGAAACTTTAATTACTCATACATTAAACTGTGATATTATACATAGCTCAACAGAGTTTCTGTTGTTTTTAAAATATATATATTTTTTATTTCTGTGCTTCATTTTGAATACTTTTGTTGCTTTCTCTCCAAGTTCACAACATTTTCTTCTGTGGGCGTCTCAACTGTTGTGAATTTCATCATTGCCTTTTTTCTATTTTAGACGTTATAATTTTTATCTCTGGAAGTTCTATTTTCCTTCTTTTATAGTTTTCCTTTCTCTCTTCATCATGTTATGTTCCCCTCCGAATTCTCGAGAATATAAAACATATCAATGATAACTGTTTTAACTTCCATTTCTTTTTTTTTTTTAGTTTTTAGAGTTTTGTATTTATTTTGTTGGATTCATTCTTTAATTATATAATTTTTGATGCTATTATAAATGGAATTGTTAATATCATTTGCATTTGTTCACTGTAGGTATACAAAAATAGTTGATTTTTGCGTATGAATCTTGTATCCTTCTACCTAGCAGAACTTGTTAGTTCTTACAGTTTTTTAGAGGAGTCTAAGAATTTTCTGTGTAGGAGATTATGTCATCTGTAAGTAGTCTTACCACTTCTTTTCTAATCTGGATGCCTTTGATCTCTTTTTTTTGTGTGTGTGCCTAATCTCCAGCCTAGAACTCTCAATATAATGTTGAACAAAAATAGACATTGTCAGCACCCTTGTGTCATTCCTTATTTTTAAGTGTCCTTTAACTTCCATTTCTGCTCCTCTCATTATCTCTCCCATTTCTGAATCTATTCCTCTATTATGGATCATATTTTTCTGCTTCTTTGCATGCCTAGTAATTTATGATTGAATGGATATTATATGTTGGGTGCTGGATTTGGTTGTATTGCTTTAAATAGTGGTACAATTTATTCTGCAGAGAAGTATACTTCATTACACAGGGAAGTATTTGAAATAAACTTGATTCATTCAAGGTTGACTTTTAAACTTTCCTGGAGACAGAGCTAGATAAAATGATCCATCTTTCCATTTTGCCTGGGACTGAGGAAGCTCCCGAGACATGGGACTTGCAGTTTAAAACTGAAATGAGGGGCATCTGAGAATTGGTACTTGTAGTTCTGATGCTGGGAAAGCCCAAAGCAAGATAAGACAAGTTTGTCCTCCTAGACCCAGAGCACGCTTTAATCCAGAAATAATTTAGTCCTACCACTCCACTCTGAGTACCTTACTCATATTACAAGGTCTTTATCCTCTAACTAGTCAGAACTTGAACTACTTCGAATCTTGTCTAGAGATTGTTGAGCTTGCTATTGACGCTCTTCTCACTGATCTTATGGGGTTTTTTTTTCTCTTCTCTCCTCATCGTGTTAATATTTCCTTCTACATCCTTGAGAATATGAAGCAGCAATTTCCTGAGGCTGAGAAACAAGAGTTTCCTTTCAGGCGTGTTCAAATCAGTGCTCAGCCAAAGACTTGCACATCTCTCCTTGCAGAGTTCAATTTCTGTGCTTTTCCATCTTTTCCTGTGTTTTTTTTCCCCTGCGCATCCTAGCCTGAACTTCAGTCTCTATGCTCAACTCAGTGAGACTGATGAGCTCTGTTTGCGTTCTCCCAAGTTGCTCTTCTGCCTGAAGGCTGCCTCTAGGCAGGAACCTGGGGGATTCACAGGGATAATTTAATTTGCTTCCTTTTTGCACGAATTGTAGTCCTGAAATACCCGCAGTCTAATGGCTGAGAACTGATGCTTAATGGACTTTAGTTTCCCCCTTGCTTAACATGGGATGTAAAAAAGTCAGTCTGCAGGACTTCATTTTGCCCAGAAGTGGAAGTCCTTATGCCATATTCTACACCTTAATATATATTTTTTTTAATTTATGTGTTTTAAATACTTGAAGTGGTCACTGCTTTTCTGCTTACCCAATTTTTTTTTTTTTTTTTTTTGGTACTAAGGATTGAACTCAGGGGCACTTGGCCACTGAGCTACATCCCCAGCCCTATTTTGTATTTTATTTAGAGACAGGGTCTCACTGAGTTGCTTAGGGCCTCGCTAAATTGCTGAGGCTGGCTTTGAACTCGCAATCCTCCTGCCTCAGCCTCCCGAGTCCCTGAGATTACAGGCGTGAGCCAGCACGCCCGGCTTGCTTACCCAGTTTTTGATGGCTTCAGTTTATTCTTACCAAGATAATGAAATGTTTGAAAATAATGCCAACAGCTATTTACAGGGACCCTCCTATGTCTCAGTCCTCTGCGGGTTGTCTTATAATCATAAATCATCAAAAAACTTTTAAAGATGAATCTTGTTGATATCATTGTCTCTATTCTAGAGATGTCCAAACCAAGATTCGGAGCAGTTAATAACCTGACTAAACTCACATCTGGATGTGCTCTCTCTCCGAGTGTGCATGTATTCCTACCACAATGCCTAAAGTATAGTATTTAAAAAGACATCACACCAAACAGGGAGCTGAAATGATATTCAGGTGAAAAGTTCAGCTCATGCAAGAAGTTTAAGTGATTCTGACAGCAATGCTTCATGGTACAAGGAAACAGCTGATTTATTATTTTGTGTGTGAGAGAAAGAAAGAAGAAGACAGACACAGATGGACAGAGAAAGAAAGAATATGTATGAATCATTATGTGCCTAAGTGCCTGTGTTTGGTGAAGTGACTCAGGGAGCCTGACCCGAACGCGTTGACCTTCCCTGAGTCCTGATGACTTTGCACACGACACTGAAATTGCAGTCATTTTCCAAAGTTATTGAATTAGTTTTCTTGGGCTGTCATGACAGATGACCACAAACCAAAGGTTTAAACCATAGACATGGATTGTTTCCGATTCTAGAGATTAGAAATCCTGTCAAGTCTTCTTGCAGGACTGCACCCCATCTGAAGGCTCTCAGGGAAAGCCCCTCCTTGACTGACCCCGCCACCTCTAGTGGCTCCTGGCATTCATTAGCATTGCTCCACTTTCTGCCCCTTCCTCCCCGGGTCTGTTTCACTCCCTCCTCTCTTCTGAGGACTTGTTATGGAATTTAGGGCTTACCCTACCCCAGGATGATCTTAGCTCCAAAAACCCCACTTAATTACATCTTAATTACATCCCCCAAGGCCCCATTTCAAAAAAAGCTCTCCCACCCCAAGGCATCAGAGATTAGGACTTGAACACAACTTTTTAGGAAATACAACTGAATCCACGACAGTTTCTACAGGGGCTCTTAAACCCTTCCAAAATGGCTGCTCTTTGAGCTTCTACCAGGAAAACCAAGTTCTTTTGAAGAAGTAGCTTGGATCCTCTGTTTCATGTCCATAGCTACTGAAGTTTTTAGAATGTTAAATTCAGAGGAAGGCCCTAGTTGTTTGCTACCTCAACCGTCCATGCTTCTCTGCAACCCAAGCACTTACCTACTCTAATTATCCATAAGCCAAGGATCCAAAGAACCCTGCACACCCAGGTCTGAATAAGCTGAGCCTCCAGCTCTTCATCTTCCACCCAGAGCTGTCTCTGCAGCCGCCGGGCCTGTACCATGGTGGAGCAGGAAATTCTACTTCCCACAGTTCTATGGTGACCTGCTCCCTGTGTTGCAGCCTTCTTCTAACTTCTTTCCTCCACCACACACAAGCAACAGCTTTCCTTCATTCTTCTTTGTGATCTTCCTCATGAAGTATCTCCAGCACAATGGGCTGAATTTGCAAAGCTTCAGACGTAATAACTAGGTCATTACCATGGCTTACCAACCTGGACTCATTAACAGTGATCTTGTTTTTCTACTTGTCACCTTGCCACAGCATAAGGAGATTATTAATTAGAGCAAGAGACATAAGGGTTCCAGGTTTCCTTCAATGCCATGTGGAGAGGGCTGGGTCTTTGGTCATAATTCCTGTTAAGTGATTCCAGGGGGATACATTTAAATCAATGCAAAAACCATATTTACCCTCAATGTAAACTTGTCTTTCCTCTTTAAATGGGTTATTTTTAGGTCTCTAAAATTTCCAGCTATAATCCACCTAATGTCCCATTTGGCTGAACATCTGGGCTAGTGGAGTGTAAAACCATTATAAACAGGCTTTGCAACTTAATGAGACCCTGTCTCAAGATAAAAAATAAAAAAGGACTGGGGATGTGGCTCAGTGGCTAAGCGCTCCGGGGTTCAGTGCCTGGTACAAATACCACAGGCTCTGGAGTCAGACTGCCTGGGGTTGAAGAGTTGCTCTGCCACCTACTGTGTGACATTGTGGAAATGACTGATCTTTCTCTGCCTCAGTTTTCTCATCTTGACAATGAGGATTAAATGAACTCATGCACGTGAACGCTGAGGCCGGCACATAATTCATACAGTGGTTCTGTGTAGTCACTAAACCAAAAGCTGCTTTTGGCACCCCTGTGCCTAGACCCCAGTTGGGGCAATGCCCCTTAGGTGATGTTAGTATAGGCTGACCTGTCGCCTCCCTAAACTCACACGTTGCAGTCCTCATGCACAGTGCCTCTGAATGTGACCTTCTTTGGAGATGGGCCTGTTTTAAAGGGCAATCGAGTCAAAGTGACTTGTGAAAGTGGAAGTGTACCTGTGTGATTGACATCCTTTAAAAAGAGGGAATGGATACAAGGACATGCACAGGGAAGACGACATGAAGAGACATGAAAGATGGCTCTCTTACAAGCTAAGAAAAGAGGCCTGGCACAGATCCTTCCTTCACAAGCCCTCAGAAGAAACCAACCCTACCAGCACCTTGACTTTGAACTTCTAGCCTCCAGAATAAATTTTTGCTTTTTAAGCTGATCAGTTGTGGTACTTTATTACAACAACCCTACGAAACTAAGACAAATGATTGTAACGATGCGTCTCCATCCCCAGGACCATGTATGGTGGGCAGAGGGATGCATGCCACAGGATTCTGATTGTGAGCAATAAAAACTCACTAATGTTTGCTTAAACAAATAAGTATGCAAAAAAATGGAAGTCCAGATCCAAAGGCAGGACCGTAGCTGGTACATGAATATCAACATGATCCCCATCTCTTGCCCCTGTGTCTTTCTCCCTATCTTGGTGACTGTGGCCTCTCTCTCTTCTTCCAACTGCACTGTTTCCTGTGCTATTCCACTATGGTCTCCATTTGCAGCTAGTAGAAAACATGGTCCCAAATAGCACCCAGATGTGTACATTAAAGCCACCTAGAAAGAGCCTGCGTGGAGCACTCAGCCCTTGTGAGTTCTCAGGGAGGACTATCTTATTCCCCCACCCTAGGTCCAATCAACTGTGACCAAAATGGCAGCATGTCAGTCACAGACAAGGAGCCATATGGGTGGAACTGGGAGGGGTCATTACCAAAAAGAAGAAGTAGGCAAAACACTTGAGGAAGGTTCTGTGACCAGAGAGAACTCTCACAGATCTGTGATGCAGTACCACTGTGCAGCTCGAGCCAGAAGAAGTCGAGCAAAACCCAGGCTATTAACAGCATTTTGTCACTTTCTGGTCACAGAGCTAGATGGCCTCTTCAAGGAGGCAGAAATGTACAGTGGTTAAAACCCCGGGTCGCTGCATCAGAGGTACACAGGTTTTGATCCAATTCTGCCTTTTGTTACTTGTGTGACCTTGAACGTGTCACCACGACTCTGTGCACCTCAGCTTCCTTGCCTTTCAGAAAGGAAGCTCGAGACAGCATGGGTAAAATCGAGCTGGACCTTAACGTGCATTTGCCACCTGTAAATACCCGGCCCATGTCAGCAGTTGTGAACGGTTGGCACTCAGTGGATTCTTTTCTGCTTTGCTTTCTCCTTCAGGCAGAGTTCTCAGAGTTGAACCTGGCTGCCTATGTGACAGGGGGCTGCATGGTGGACATGCAAGTCGTGAGAAATGGGACCAAAGTCGTGAGGTAAGCATGACCGAGGTGTGGAAAGCCTTCCGACAGGTGTGCATGGAAACCTCACATTGCCCACCCTGCCTTCTGCCCGGGACCTCACTTCTGCACCAGATATTCTTTTCCATGTGGAAGGTCTGCTTCCAAAGAGGTGCTATTGCTGTGACACAAAGGACGAATGACACAGATCACCTGGGAAGCATCTGTGATGTCCAGGATCAAGTCACAGGCGTGGAGGGAAACCATGTGGGTTCTGTTTCCCGTTTGCGTCTCTCTTCTGGCCTGTATTCAGTCCCTCTTGATCTCAGTTGCTCATCTGAAACTTGGCAGAAGCAACCCTGAAGTCAGAGGCTGCTGAAGGGTCTATAAACTCATGTGTGGGAAAGCACCCTGTTGACTTGAAGGGGTGTGCGAACGTAAGGGCTTCGAGATGCATGCAGTCCTGCATCCAGCAGCAGAGCACACTCAATGTTCCGAGAATCCCCTCCAGGTTCTAACAGTGCTGGACATAATCTTTTCCAAAAGTCTCTTTATAATGTATGCTGAGCTGGAGAGGAAATGAGAGAATTCTTCAGAAGCCAGAAATGACAAGAAAGTTTAAATCCACAGGAGAGATAAGTAGGTGCATAAATACAGTGCTATCCAGTTCAGTCCCCAGAGAATGGTACATATTGGTTATGTGAGGGTTGACGGGGGCCAACAACAGGATCAGATTGGGGAAAGCATGGAAACAGGACAAACTTGGGGGAAAAGGGGCATTTGTTCTGAGTCTTGTCAGATGGTAGGATGTGGGTATCTCAGGCTGGGGAAAGGGAATGAGGACTGTGTTCCAAGAGTAGGAAAGAGCCTCTGCAAATGCAGACACCCAAACAGGGGCACTCGCTTGGGAAATTATGATAATTCAACTAATTTGGTCATCATTTACTGAGTGCCTACTGTGTGCCAAGAAAGACCTTTCCTGGCTTCCTACTTCCAATAATGGTGGGCTAGATGATTTGGACCAACTTTCCCACTGAAAACTAGTTTTCAGTAATTATAATGTTTAAAGACTTCAAGGAGTTGGCAGGACAATAGGAATTACTAGGAAGAAACAACGCAACCCCATGGAGATGAATGAGTTTATAAAAACCAGCTGTCTTCCAAGTATATTTGTTAAGTCAGTCAAATTTGCAATTGAATGTGATAATCTAGGGAAGGAGAAGGAGGCAGACCAATACCCAGGGCCACTCCTAGCATGGACTGCAATGACAGACCCTCCCTAGAAGACGCTAAGACCCCAAAGTACTGCATCTTCAAAGTGCATGAACCATAAGTAGTTGAGCCCTCAAAGGAATCCCCAGTTGAATTGCAGTTTGAATTGCCTCGACCTTCCCAGAAGCCTCAAGTGTTACACTTGGTTTATGGTGAACCAAGACATGCCAGAAGTAAAAGCAACTCCTACATGGGGGAGAACAGTTTCATCCTTAACTTCAAATAATTCTTTACACAATAGCTAGCACACAGTCAAAGATACCCAGGCACAGGCACCATCAGTTCAGAGAAAACAAAACAATGGACAACAGAAACACAACCTCAAAGATACTAGATACTGGAATTGTCAGACACAGAGCGTTTAAAAAAAAAAAATAGACGATAGATAGATTTCTAACTCAGGTTGAAATTGATCAGGTTTGAAAACATCTACTAGAAAGAGTGACAGCTGGTTTAACAAAAAACAGAACTTCTAGAAATGAAAAACTACAATAACCCAAATTATCAGTGTGTTGTGTTCAACACAGCTGAAAAAAATTATCCTGAAAAAAAGCACAAAGAGAAAAAGATTGGAAATGCAGAAGAGATGGCTAAATCCCAGGAAAAGATAGAACATCCATTTAATCACAGTCTCAGAAAGAGAATGGAACAGAGGCAGCTTCTCAGGAAATGATTTTTTCAGAAAGATTCCAAACCCCCAAAGCAGAAGCTCAACAGAGAGTGGGAAATGAGATTGATCAAATTATGTTATGTGCATGAACAAATAGGGCACAATGAATCCCACTATTATGTATGATTAGAATGTACCATTAACATTTTTTAAAAGAATTCTGTTCAATAGCATGTAATTCTAGAACACTAGTGTAACTAACTTCGGAAAGATAAAGAAAAATATCTCAACAGTAGTCAGAGAAAAAAGATTTCTTGTGTTGCAGTGACAGATAACTTCTGAGAGTCATAGTGAAAATATCTGTAGTGTGCTGAAAGAAATTAATTGTCAACCTACAATTCTGTCCTCAGGGAAACATCTTTTATGAATAATGACAAAATAAAAACATGTACAGACCCAAAGGAGATTCTCACTAGGGTAATTGTAAAATATGTCCTTCAGGCTAAAGGAAAATGACCCTAGATGAGCTTAGAACTGTAAGAGGATGTGAAGAGGAGGAAAATGTTTAAAAATGGTGTTTCTAAAGGACAATAACAGGAAGACCTTATGTATTTAAGAAACATGAAAGATCGGAATATACAACACTGAGTTAATAGAAACGGAGACATGGAAGGTGGAAGGAATTAAGGTTTACTAAGATCCTTCTGTCAGGAAAGAATGTCAGCGTATTGATTAATAGGCTTTGATGCAAATTTAAACATGCATGAGATTTTTAGTATAATTACTTAAAATAGAAATATAATGTAGTGCTTCAAAACTGTAAGAGAGTAAGAGAAAGAAAAATCAAGGCAAGAAAGGAGAAGAAAACCAATACAGAAAAATGTTATAAATAAATAATGCAGTAAAAAAGAGTTGACTTAAGCACAAATTTATCAGCAGGGCTGATATTCTGAACTTCTCATACAGCAGGACTAGTTATTAAAATATTCCTTTTTTTATATAAGTTGGCCGTTTCCTTGGGTACCTTCCACTGCCCTCACTCCACCAACAGGCATAACCATGGAACAACTGTGTCCCCTAATCTACCACAGTCCTCTTTCCCATCCACACCCTTGTTCTTTTCCTGTCCGGAACTTGTAGGGAAGAGATGTGCTCCCAAGCAGTGTCGAACCCCAGAAAGCAAACACCTAATATTCATGTTCCTTCCAGGCTGTGAGTCCCTCTGCATCTCCTGGAGGCGCCCTCTCATGGTCACTTGTGAGAACTGCAACCCCGGCAGAGTAGTAGACTATTTTTGTCACCAGTGTATATTAGTAATTACATTAAATATAAATGAACTAAATGCTCAAATTAAAGAATAAGGCTTTCAGAGTGAATTTTTTTAAATCTGGCTATATTCTATATAAGATTACAGAAAGTTTCTAAGTGAAAAAACTGAAATATATCACATAACTACAAGGCAAAAAGAAAGCTAGTTAATGCAGCTATGTTAATATCAGGGGAAATAGACTTCCAGGTGAAGTGAATTACTAGGGGATAGAAAGTGATTTGCTATGATAAGATTCACTTACTGAGAATAATAGCTGAGTTCATAAGCACCAAGTAAAAGTGTTCTAAATATGACTTAAAAATGGACAAAACTTCAAGGAGAATTAAGCAAGTCCACTAATGTGGGATATTTTGAGAATGATGCTAGATATGGATATTCTTGCTCTTCTCACACCCAAGAACTATCAAAAAGAATTATTTAGTGATCTGTCTGTGCTCATATTTGATATTTTGTGCTTATGTCCCACTAATGTATTTGGAGTCTCCTTCTTTGGAACATGTGAAAATGAGACTACCTATCCCATTCATTTTCAAATTTGGTGGCAGATTAGAAGCACCTGGGAATTGGTTCAGAATTTCGATGCCCAGGCAATACTTCAGGCAAGTCATACTGGAATCCGTAAGAGTGGGATGTAGCCTCCCCAGATGGGCAGCCAAGATGGGAAATATTCCCAAATTGTCCCCACGGTGGCCTTGCTCTGAGGCCAGGTCAGCTGGAAAGCTGAGGAGACTTCTGGGATATGCTGTCTGGACACAATAACCACTTTATGAAAGCAGACATTCCCAAGTCTTATTCTGGGCCTACTGTCTTCTTTCTGAATTTACATAATTGTTCAGAAAGATGAATTTACAGAGATGTTCCAGGTATTTCTTAATCAACTAGTCTCCCAATATTCAAGAATGGCAGACTTTGAAGGTAGCTTGTTACATGTTCAATTGTGTCCCCCCAAAATCATGGGTTAAAGTCCTATCCCCTAGTACCTGAGAATGTGCCCTTATTTGGAAATAGGGTAGTTTCAGATGTAATGAGTTAAGATACTAGTCATACTAGAATAGGGTGGGTCTTTGATTCGATATGACTGGAATGCTTATAAGGAGAGAAAAATTAGGGCACAGAGATACTGGGAAAATGCCAGTAATGATGGGGACAGAGATTGGAATGATACATTTAGAAGCCAAGGCATGCCAAGGATCACCTACAGCCACTGGGGGCTAGGTGATAGGTTTGCAATTCATTGTCCCTCAGAGTCCTCGAAAGGAAGCAGATCTGTGGACACTTTGGTTTTGGACTTCTAGCCCCAGAATTGTGAGAGAGTAAGTTGCTATTAAGCCACCAGGTTTGTAGCATTTTGTTAGAACAGCCCTAGAGAACTATAAATAAGGCAGTGCTTCTCAAATTTTAATGTGCGTATGAATCTCCTGGAGATCATGTTAAAGGGCAAATAATAATAGCAGTAATGATGATGATGATGATGATGATACAGATTCCTGTCCATCAGGTCTTCAGGTAGAGCCTGAGATTTGAATTTCCCGTGAGCTCCCCAGTGAAGTCGAGGCTTCTGGTCCTACAGACTCAGTTTAAGCCATGAGGATTTGGACAAGCTCTCTGATGCTGCTGGTGGAAGGCTGTGCTTTGAGTGGCTAGGGCTGTGAAGACTGTCCTGAGAACAAAGCCCTAGGTTCAGGGAGCCCATAAGGGTGTTGAGATTTATGCCCAGGAAGGTGCTTACAAGCTCAGCCAGACAGCTTGTTTCTGCAAGCTTGTTTCAGGGTACCAGACTTCTGAAAAAGTGCATGTGCACCAGGAAGCCCTCGGCCTGATTCACACTGTGACCTGCAGGTGGGGAGTCAGTAGACTCTTCCTGGGCCATACAGGGTCATAACAAGCCTTAGCTGTGGAATTGCAAGTAGGAATGTTGATCATGGTCTTCCCTTGCAAAATACTCTAAGACACTTAGGTGTTTTATCAAAAATGCCCAGAAGCATTTCCAAGTGTGCAAGACCTAGATCTTCTGCAGTTTTGCTCAAGAGAAAAACCTTTCAGGAAAACAATGTGAGGGTTAACTATACATGTCGACTTGACTAAGCTAAGGAATGCCCAGATAGCTGCTAAAACATCATCTCTGAGTGTGACTTTGAGGGTGTTTCCGGAAGATGTTAGCATTTGAATCAGTAGACTGCATGAAGATGATCTGTTCTCACCAGTGTGGGCAGGCACCATCCAAACAGAAAACCTCTCTCTTCTCAGCCCGAGCCATCCTTTCCTCCTGCCCTTGGGCAACAGAGCTCCTGCTGCTTGGGTCTTGACACCCCAGCACTTGCACCAATGGCCCCTCAGTTCAGACCTGAGCTGGGAATTACACAATCAGCTCCCTGGTTCTCAGGTCTTCAAACTTGAACTGAATTACACAGCACTGACCTTCCTGGTTCTCCACCTTGCAGTTGGCAGATTGTGGGATGCTCCATCTCCATCCTGTCATGCACCAGTCTCCATAATAAATCTCTCACATATATCCTGCTGCCTCTGTTTCTCTGGAGAGCCCAAATACCACCCAGCATGGGTGGGAGAGCAGAGCACTGCTGGTTTTCTCCAGCGTCCATCCCTTCTGCTTTGGGAAACAGCCCTGAGATTTCCCACAGGGGTGACCCCCCCACACCATTGAAGTCTGTATGGTATGTGCAGCCGGTGACAGGGGACCAGCCTTAGTCTATTGAGCTTTCACCTTGGGACTCAAGCCAGGCCAATGAGGATTCCTCATAAGACTTTGGGTGCAACTCCGGGATGAGGGGTCCATGAGTTCTGCTGGGGCTGCTGAGCTGGCAGGTTGGCCCCTGGGAGCTGCTGGTGGCTCTGTCTCCCCTGGAGACAATGATCTGCCAAGGATAAAGCCAAGACAAAGGAAAGAGCAGTCAAGAGAGAGGGAGAGAGAGGATGACCTGATGACGTCAGTGGGCTCTGGATCTGCACGCATCCCCAAGCTGGAGCCAAAAACAATCCCTTTTAGTTTAAGCCAGCTTGAATTGCACATACAAAATTCATGAATTTTTATTTATTCAGCAAACATTTTTACAGCATTTCCTACGAGCTAGGCACCACTCCAAGAGCTTAACATATATTAACTCATTTCCTCCTTTCAACACCCCCTGTTTAGAGATAAGGAGATCAACACACCAAGGCAGGGTCAGGGAGCCCAGGTGTCTCCAGCCGATGGTAGCAAAGCAGGGGGTGCAAGTCTGGCTCCAGAGCCTGCAGTGGCACCCAGCACAGCACTGCCTCTGATCAGGGGCAGAGTGCCACCATCAGGGCTGCTTAAAGGGACAGTAAGTTCCCAGTAGGAGCAATAGGCAGAGCGCAATAGGGTGACCATTTGGAAGGAAAACATGGGGAGAACCCAAGTCTGGCTCCGAGGCAGGGATGAGGGAAGAGTTAATTGCCACCTCGGTGCACCAGCTCTGTGCTCAGTTTTATGTGAAGCATGATTTTATCTCATCCTTACAAGATGATCTAACAACAGAGTAAGGCAGTATGGCCCAGTGGTGAGAGCTGTCTCTGGGTGGTCCTCCCAGATCCGCCCACTATGAGAGCAGCCTTCCCTGTAATACTTACTACTAATGTTAATACCTCCCCTCAGAGGGTTGGAGTGAGAGTGAGAGGAGTTGGTGTATGTGAAGTGTTCTCAACAGCATCTGAACCAGAGTCATCACTAAATTAAGTGCTAGTAATTATTACCATAGTCCCACTGTACAGAGGAAGAAGCTGAGCCCTAACAACTGAGTTACTCTGGGGACCATTAAATCACTTGTTCCAAATCTCACTTTTAGAAAGTGGCAGCTCTTGGATGTGAACCCAGGTCTCTGATATGATGCCAAGAAAACTTCCAGGTATCCCTAACACCTTGCATCTCCTTCTGTCCACCCCATGCCATCCAGTTCTGCTGCACCCACACCAGGCTGGCATGATGGACCCTGAGTCTCTATGCAGAATGTAGCAGGAGGTGGAGACCTATGTTGGTCAGTTTTCCATCGCTATGACACAATACCCAAGTTCAATCACCTTAAAAAAAGGAAAGGCTTATTTTTGGTTCATGAGTCCATCATCACTTGTCCCTTTTGCACTGGGCCTGCATGGCAGGAGGGTGTGATGGAGGGGACCTGTTCATCTCATGGTGGTAAGGAAGTAAAGGGAGAGAGAGAAACCAGGGTCCCAATGTCTCCTCCAAGGACATGTCCCTGACGACCTAACTTCCTTCTCATAGGCCCGGCCTTGGAAAGTTCCGCCACCTCCCAGCAGTGGTATGAACTGGGGACCAAGTGTTTAACACATGGTCCTTTGGGGAACATTCCAGGTCCAAACTGTGCGTCATTCTGCAGAAGGCTGCGTATAGCCAGAGGTCAGTTGGGACACGTCAGGGTGTGCTGCTCATACTTAGAGACCTACTGCTCCTTCATCTAGGAAAGGCCTCCATCCCATTTGACATCCTTTGGGCAAGGGCTGCAGAGATGCTGTACGTGAAAAGCTTGTTCCTTTCACCGGTGCTCACTGAGGACCTACCATGTTGCCAACACCATTTCCAGTAAGGGGAATTGCATCCGATAGGGACCAAGCAGAAGGCAGAAGTCACCTCCAAATGGCTTAAATTAGGAGACTTCAAGAAGCTACTTACTAAAGGATGTGTGAGGCTAAGGGAACCAGAGGCACTCAGAAGCCACCAACAGCAGGAAGCCACTATCACCCCTAGGGCTGAAGGCACAAAGAGGGAGACGGAATTACAGGTCTAGCATCCATACTCCGAAAATCTCAATTGCTCCCAAATTCAGAACTTCTGGAGCAACCACACGACTCTGCAAGTGGAAAATTCTCCAGCACAAAACTTTGTTTCGTGCACAGAATTATGAAAAATAGTGTTTAAAATGACCTTCAGGCTGCATCTAAGGTGTAGATGAAGCATAATTGAATTTCGTGTTTAGACTTGGGTCCTATCCCCAAGATCTCTCATTATGTCTATGCAATTGTTTCAAAATCCAAAAACATCCAAAACACAAGATGCTTCCAGCATTTGGGATAAGGGATCCCCAGTGCATAACAGGCTTAATCCAGCAGGTTGAATCTAGACTGAGCAGGAGAGCCGCTCTGGGGAAGAACTCAGATCCTTCCAAAGTCCTGATACCACAGCAGGGTGGGACTCTGAAGAGCAGGTGACCCTTCCCGCCCTCTGACCTGCAGCCTCCCGCGGGGCCAAAGTCAAGCATAGGCCAGTGGGCAGAAGAGCCAGGTGCCATCCACAGGGATCAGCCTCCTGGGACTCAGAGCAGGGCAGAGGGGACTGAGAAAGAATGGAGTGGGATCTGGAGGGCACAAAGGGAAGGACTGAGGGAATCTCAGGGAGCAGAAACAGCAAGACCCCTGCTCCCGGGGTCAGATCTGGCAGGCTTTGCAAACGGCAAAGCATTACACATGAGTCGGTTAAATCATCAGCACTTACGGTGATGACATTGCCACCCTCCCAGGTCCGCTCTCTGTGCACACACGATCCACAGCTGGCCCACTCGGGGTGCTGAGGGCAGCGCAGATACCCAGGTCCCCAGGAAAGTTGCACGGTCTGTTCAGGGAGCAGAGCAGAGGCCATCCCAGGGCGTGTAGAAATACCTGCTTTGTGGGTTACTGCAGCCCTTCCGGGCCCAGCTCAAGCCTGACTCCGCAGCGGAGTGATTTAAAAAAGGGGGAAGAGGGGCAGGTCCATACAGACAGATGGGCTTGAAACACGGGGCAGGAGGAACCAAGAATGAAAAGCCCTGAGGAGGCAGACATTAATGAGGCCCTGATCTAATTACCCAAGCCAGCCTCTCCGTTTCCAGCTAAATTGCAGGCACCCGTTCAAACCTCGAGACTGATAATGGGAATCTGCTCATTAGAAGGTCAGACCTCAGAGAGCGGAGCGCCCAGAGGAGGGGAGGCGGGAGCGTGAGGAACCCAAGCCTAAACAAGGCAGCAGACACTCCCGGGTCTGCCCCTCCTGCCCCCAGGACCCACCCAGGCCGACTGTTCACAGGGACGGAGATTCAGCCAAGAGGGGGTGCGTGGGCTTGTCCCAAAGGGAGGGATGGTTTCTCAAATCCCAGAGCCCCAGAGCTGGAAGAGGCCCTTAGAGTTTTCTGGGAGTTGCCATTGGACAGATGGACAAACTGTGGCCCAGGGACAAGAGGAGGGGGACTTGTCTAAATCCCCAACAGGCCCCTCCCTCGATCCTCCTGAGTCTTTGTCCTGGGAACTCTCAAACATCCCATTGAAAAATATCCTTTTCATAAGTAACATTCCTCACTCTTTACTGCACACATAATTGCCCCCAAGTCTTCTGGGCATCCTGAACTTTGAATTTCAAATTCCAGATAGTCATTCATTCAACAAATATTTATTGAGCACATTCCAAGCACCAGGCAGGGCCCAGCAAATACTGCAGAGAGTTCCTAGGCACCTGGCAGAGTTCCCGTGGGCTCTCCTGCAGGTGTCTGCACCCACGGAGCCTCTCCCTTCTTCCCTTCCCTTCATTCGTGAAGTATGTGCCAGACCTGGAGGATCCAGTTGTGAAGGAAACAGACCACGGCCCCTGTGGAGCTGATATCTAAGCTGCAGAAAACAGATGTGAGTTCCAACAGCAAGCAGGTCGTGAGAAACGGGTGAGGCAGAGAGGAGATAGGGCGCAACTGGTATTTGGGTGGGACAAGCAGGGAAGGCTTCTAGGAAGAGGAGGCTTCAGTAGAAGCAGAGAGAGCAGAGCACCCTGTGGCCCAGAGGGGAGGAGCTTCCTCTGCCTCTTGCCTGTGAGCATCCATGCACTCAGGTAAGGGGCAGCTCAGGGCTGGAGGAGGGCAAAGAGGAAAGGCAGACTCCCCGGCCTCCCACTGTCCTCGTTACCTCCAGGTTCTTTCCAGGGCTCCTTCTCTGCATCCCTGCCCTGAGGGGAATCCGCTGCCCCTTTTCCATGCTCACAAAGCACATAGGAACTGTCCAGGTAGGTGGTGTGGCTTCGTGGCCAAGAGCCCACCTGCAGAAGTGGAGGAGCCACTTGGGTGGGGTCCCAGCTCTGCCCTGCCTGGGCTGTGCCACCTCAGATCTGTGCCTCCCCATTTCTGGCTCTTGGCTTCCCGTCTGTGACATGGGGACTCCTGGTTCTCCCGCGGATGTGGCGTGTATACAGTGCACGGAACCGTGTCAGGCATGGGTCTTTGCTCCTGCTGGCTGTCCGTCCTGAAATGCTTCAGGACCACCTCATCCTCTGGCCTCCTCTCAGTTCCTATCCAATGTCCCCCGCTCAGAGCGACCTTGCCAGACCATGCCATCCCTGCTCTCCAACCTCAAGGATGTTTTCTCCTTCAAGCCTTTATCACTGCCAGGAATGGGCGGCGGCTAGGTACCCATGGCGTTAGGTAACGTCCTAGTGCAATCGTGTAATGCAGGTGTGGATTTCGACAGCTATGGAAAGCTGTTGTGCATATAAACACTGTGCTGTTTTCTGGAGTGGAGCGTCTGGTAGGCAGGAGTCCTCTGTGTCCCCATGGTGTTCTCTGAGGCCTGTCACCTACCAAGGTCTGGATACCCAGCCCTTCAGTGAAAGAGGGATGCCCAGCCTTTCCACCCTGGTGGTGGTCATTCACTTTCCTGTGTCTCCCCTGGCCTGATCCCTCCTGAGGATCAAGTTCAGGACGGCTTTTCTGAATCGCAGCCCCAGCGCCTGGCACGATGCCTGTCTTGGCTGCAGGCATTCATGACCGGCTGACTGTCCACATGAATAAAAATCCCAAGCTCTGCAAAGTGACAAGCTCATGACTGAGCGCGCTCAGGCCCCAGCTTGAACCAGGCACAGATTTCCCGACAGCCTGCCAGCCCCTGTGCTCTGTCCCCTGTCCCCAGGAGGGCATGGGGTCTGGGTCCTGAGACCAGGCACGCCGGGGGCAGTGTGGGGCCCAGCCGAGAAGTCCTGGAGAGAGATGTCCTGATGGACTCTCTGCCCTGACAGCTGCAGGATCCCTGGGGACTGGCCGAGGTGGGGCGTGGGAACGGGAAGAGAGTCGCACAGAGAGGGACAGTGTGAGCCTGGAAAGAAATGCCAGGCTCGGCCGCCCTGCCTCTCACAGCCAGCAGTCAGCGGGCAGGGCTGCCAAATCCCCAGGAGAGGCAGCAGCCGTGGGCCAGGGGGGAAAACTGCAGCTCCCGATGCCCAGAAATCAGGGACCACTAGACCTGTGTGAGTCTGGACCCTGCCCACCTGCCCTCTTTCCCAATGCCATGGCCGTGGTCAGAGTGGCCCAGTCCTGGGTCCCACTCCACCATCCTCCAGGGACTGGCTTCCACCTTGACAGTAGGAAAAACTGACCCAATGTTCACGTCACCCTCTTGGCCTCGGCGTCTCGGCCTCTTCTCACTCAGAAGTGGCCACTTCTTACTAAAAGGCTTCTGGCTGCCCAGCGCTGGGCCGAGCAGGTGGTTTTGTCCCCCAGGACAGCAGTGAAGAGGCCCTTCCCTGAGGTCACACGGTGGGGAGGGAGCTCAGACCCGGCCGTGATGTCGCAGCCCTGTGTCGTGAGAAACTGCTGGCACAGCCTCCTGCTGGAGTGGACGCTGGTGTTGGTGTCGGGAAGTCCTGGGTTCCACTACCGGCTGCACCTGCGTCTGTGTGACCTTCCTGCAACTCACCCCCCTGACCCCCCGGTCCTCAGACCCCTTGCTACAGACAGCGTTTCTTTTGAGGACTAAATGACAGGGCCTTCCAAGTGCACGTGCCTGCAGCGTAGTCAATGGACCTACTTCCTCCTCACCCTCCTCACCCTCACACCCATTTCCGGGCACCTGGGTAGGCCTCACGGGGTGGGAGAGAGGGAGGGAAAGACCCCGGGGGTCCCCCAGCAGGCAGTCTGGAGCAGTGAGGACTCAGCAGGGCTGGGCGGTTCCTGTGCCCTTGGCTGAGCTGCTCAGAGACTGTCCCCATTCGATCACGTCCCGTTTCCCAAGAGTCTGCAGAGCCAGGACTTCAGTGACTTTCAAACTTATCTGTGATACGACTAATTTAGGAAGCCCTGGTTCTACTTGGTAAAAACGCAGATGCTTAGGCCTCATTGCAGAAAGGCTTGGTTCCTGGGTGGGGCCCAGGACTCCACCTGCTGTCGGGCCCTGTGATTCCGATCCTGGGCGTCCAAGGACCTCACTTTAAAAGCCACGCCAGCCAGCCTATAAGAGGAACAGGCTGCTAAGGACAGAATGAGAGGTTATTTTGTTTGTTTTATTAGTTTAAAATAACTGTGGAGCCGGGCGTGGTGGTGCATACTTGTAATCCCAGCGGCTCTGTCAGCTGAGGCAGGAGGAGCGCAAGTTCAAAGCCAGCCTCAGCAACTTAGCGAAGCCCTGAGTGACTTCATGAGCCCCTGTTTCAAAATGAAAAATAGAAAGGGCTGGGGATGTGGCTCAGTGGTCAGGCACCCCTGGGTTTCATCCCTGGTACCAAAAATCAAAATAAAATAAATGTGGCAATTTTAGCAAAGGAAGTGTCCCAACAAAAAACCTACTCACCTAGAAAAGTTAAAGGTTCCAAGTCTACCTTGACCGTGTGCTAACTGTGGGGCAATGTGTCCTTTCTGAGCCACCTTCCTCATTTATAAAGTAGGGATGGCAATTCCAACTCCATGGGCCAGTGGACAGAATCAGGCGGTGGCAGACAGCGGGGGGGGGGGGCCCTGAAGGCGGAGGTCAGGTTCCTTTCGTCTTTGCAGCCGCCAGCTCAGCGCCTAGCCTGGTGCTTGGTAATGTGGGGTGGCTGCCTTGTCTGAGCCTCAGTCCCCATGCTGTGCCGCGGCCTCTGTAAACACACCCAGCTCTCATGGTTCACCCCACGCCCTGCCAAGCCGGCCACCTCGTGCATTTTCTCCCATAGTCCTCAAAACAACACCAGGTCATTCGACCCCGTTACACACCCTCCCATCCAGATGAGGAAACCGCGTCACAGAGTAGCTAGATGACTGGCCCGAGGTCACCCAAAGAGCAGAGGGGACAGCACGGGATCCCAGACTGGCACCTCCCCGTCCATGCTCTCCACTGCTGTGCCGCAGGCTCCCTCCTGATCTAGCCAGTCCTGGGCGCCCTCCTGCCTGACTCTCTGCGCACGCGCATCCCCTCCCCAGTTAGCTCCTCTTTTAAGTCGGTTGGGTCACTGCCACTGGGCAGGTCGATGAATCTCACCGCGCCTCGGTTTCCCCAGATGCAAGACCAGAATAGCAAGTCAGAGTGCCAATCCCGGGGGTGAGCTAAGGCCCGCGAAGCCCTTGGGATGACAGTTTCTCGTCGTAGCACTCAGTGAATCTTAGCTACGGATTCCGTGCTTATTGTCCCCAAAGCAGGTAGCACAGCTGAGGGCCGGGGACATGCACTTGGATAAACACCTTTCCCTGCCAGGAAACAATGAGACTCTTGGCATTTTAATCTGCCTCTGCCAAACAGCAGCCACGACAATGCGCCCCGGGATGCTCACCCTCCCACACAAAGAGCCCTGTGTCCCTGCCACCTTCTGCCGCTCACACGGCCTGGCCGGCTCCGCTTTCCTGTCCAGCCAGTGTGAACTGAACACCCGCCCTGGGCCGGGCTCTGCGCCAGGCCTCTGCTCGCACGCTGCGTCTCCATCCTCCTGACCCCACGTCCCAGATGGAGAAACCCATCCTCTCCCCTCGGCGGGGCTGGGGGTTGGTGAGCTGCCCAGCCAGAGGACAGAGAGGCCGCGGGTCCTCCCACTCCTCCGCCACCTCCCGTGGGTTCTGTCCCAGTCGCTGGACAGAGGTTTCTGTTTTTCTTTCTTTGTGATGAACAGACTTTCCACTCTAGAGCAGTTCTAGGTTCGAGGCAAAGTCGAGCAGAAAGTTCCAAGTTTCCAGAGAGCGCCCGCCCGCCGTGCCCAGCCTGCCCGCCCTCTCACCAGAGGCCGTGTGCCCCACGGGCACCGCGCTGGCCCATGGAGACCCTCAAGGGCCTACTTCACGCCAGGGGCCACTCGTGGTGTCCTGCCTCCTGTGAGTTGGGACAGCAGTGCCATGGTCACTCGGATGGCCTCAGTGCCTATGCACCTCCCTCCCCCTACCTCCTTCCTGTCTGTGTAGCTTTCTCTTTTATAGAATGGACTTGGGTGCAAATCAGGCAACGACTGGCCTTTTGGGAGATTTTTAAAACTCTGATTTGATCACGTTACTCCATCTGCTAAAACCTCCAGCACTGGCTTCGTGCTCTGCACATGGGCCCCAAGTGCACCCCGTGCACCACATGGTCCGGACCCCTGGCTGGACCGCCGGTTCCCCTTGCTCCTCTTCAGCCACCCTGACTTCTCCATTCTCTCCCACCTAGACCCTTTGCCTGGAAAGCTCTTCCTAACCATATTACCTAAAAAGCCCTCCTGCTCGACCTTCAGGTCAGCTCCAGTGTCCCTCAGAGAAGCTGCTCAGCCCCTCTGTTGGTCCTGACTGCCCCAGGGTCTCAGGGGCTGCACCAATCTCTGTTGGATAAGGAAAGCCACCTAGATGCGTAGCCACCATGTATCACACACTCCGTGCCTCATGCAGCTGCGCTGGGCACATTGCATGTCTTGCCTCTAATCCTTACATCCTCCTGCAAGATCAGTATGATAAGCGACATTTCATAGATGTGAAATTGAGGCTCAGAGAGGTTCAGTATCTTGCCTAATGTCCCACAGCTTAGGAGGAGTGAGGCTGGTGTTTGGATCCAGTCCTGTTGGAGTTCAAAGCCCATGTTCTGACACCAACTCCACACCTCTGCCTTTATTCATGCCAGGACAGGTGTTTGGGCCTCTGTGGGTGACGAGCCCTCTGTGGGTGGGCTGGCATATGCCCATCTCTGGGTCAGGACGAAGGAAGAAGTTGTCACCCCCTAAACACTGTGCACAAGTGGCTCTGCAGTTGGGTAATGGTGGCATTTGTTCACCACATGATGGTTTGGCTCCCGTTCAGCTCCCTGGGGAGGGCCATACAGCCATCTTTCATTACCACCCTCAGTGCTGAGAAAAAGAAGCATAAAGAGATAAAGTGACGGCATGGTTCACATCTGCTTCCTTCTGCACAGCCTCCCACCCCTTCCCCCACTTAGAGCTCCGCATGCAGCAGGGCAAGGCTGTGACCATTCTTTGTCTCCCATCAAGCCAAAATTATTCTCCTCCTGCATTTCTCCCCACCAAATCTCGAGGCAGAAGAGTCAGGGTCATCATGTAAGGTTATGCAGCTTGGGCACTGTGCAAAGGCATATGGTGCCCTCCAAATGGGAGCTGAAATCAGCCAAATCTCTGCTCACCTGTGTAGTCACTCAGAGCCACCTCTGCCCTTTTTCTAATTGGCACAAAGGTCAGCAGGACAAGCTGAAGGATGTGGCTTGGAGAAAAGATGCCTGATCGCTGTGGTCTCCCACAGCCCGACACCTCCTCTCTCTTGAGAATCTGCATTCACTAAGATGTCCAGAGTCCAGACCCTGCTGACACCAGGACTCCCATGAATATAAATCACTGTCCCCATCACGAATTACCCTCCATCCAGGCTCAGAGCTAATCAGGCAAATTGGTATGAGAAGGACCCAGATTTCTAGGCTCAAGAGCAAAGCTGTTTAGGCTTGGTGTGCGACCTCAGTCTGCATAGACGAGCAGACCTGGATTCAGAACATCACTTGTTTGCTGTGTGACTCAGGGGCATTCACTTCCCCTCTCTGAGCCCCAGCCCTGTCATCTGTGAACAGGATGGTGTTTATAAAGATTAGGTGTAATTAGCCGGGCATGGTGGTGCACGCCTGTAATCCCAGTGGCTCAGGAGCCTGAGGCAGGAGGATCGCGAGTTCAAAGCCAGCCTCAGCACAGGCAAGGCACTAAGCAACTCAGTGAGACCCTGTCTCTAAATAAGATACAAAATAGGGCTGGGGATGTGGCTCAGTGGCCGAGTGCCCCTGAGTGCAATTCCTGGTTCCAAAAAAAAAAAAAGATTAGGTATAATTTATGCAGTCATGATAAAGACGGCTTGTATCAATTATTTCCTACACACCTGTCACTGTTCTAATCACTTTTATGTGGATTAATTCCTTTATTCGTCTGAACAATCTATTTCTCAGATAAAGAATCTGAAGCACAGAGAGGTGAACTAATTTGTCCGAGGTCACAAAGCTGCTAAATCGGTGATGCTGGTAATGGAATCAGGGCTATCTGTTAAAGTTCAGGACATATAAGGGAAGTCCAGCCCAGGCACAAACTAAATGCTCAATAAACACTTGCCCTTACCGTTAGTGGCAGTGGCAGGAGGGATCCAAGCCTGCCTGGGCAAGGGAATTGCACAGTTCAGCCATCGTGTCACGTGGTTCTCAAACTCTGTTCACAGAGGTACCTCCTGGTCTCTTTCAAAATCATATCAAGTGGGCGGGATCCCAGTCTCCCTGTCATCCTCACCCACTGTATCCAGAGACTCTGTTCTGCTTTCCTCTGTTTATATATTCAAATCCCAAGAAGAAATTTTTCTTTAAAAAGAGCTCTGTAGCCAAGCAAGAGTCTGAAAACAGGGGCGCCTTGTCTAACCTGTGCATCATTAAGTAAATGCAGCACAGAGAAGGCAACCAGGTCCATCAAAGACACACAGCCCTGAGCTGGAGACTGTACCAGCTCAGGCTGCCTCCCGATTCCCGGGGCAGTGGCATTTTGTATGTCTCCTCTGGGATCTTGTCTCTTCCCCTCAGTGGCAAACCAGAGAGTGTGTCTTGCCCACATTTCCCAGAGCCCCTCATTCCAACGGGCCTTCTCCCAGTCTCCCAGCACACCACCGGCGTCTGCCTCTGACCTGGGGGCACGCGGCATGCCCATGCCGACAGGTGCCCCAGTCCTGGGAGGACAGGTGGGCACCACCTACTTCAAAGGCGGCTCCATCTCTCACGCTGACCCTCAGAGCCGGGCCCGGGAGAAGGGAGGCTGAGAGGGTGGCGGTGTTAATGGGATGCAGTTGGGCAATGCTAAGCCCTGGTGTTTGGAAACTCGGGCCAGCAGCCAGGCCAGCCGAGCCGGCCAGATTCCAGCTGGGGGGAGCGAGGATATTCTCGGGCGGAATTAGAGAGCCTTTTAAAAACTGGATGAAGACGTTGTTTATTCAAGACTCTGGGAGTGAAAAGATAAAACCTGCATAGTGGATTCTGGGTCTCCGGCAGACAGCTCTCCCAAACGGGCTCCCCATCACAATCAGGAAGGGACAGCCAGCTGGGCAGCCATTCACCCGGCTCCCCCTGCAAAGACGGGGATGCTGGGGTTCAGAGAGGGGAAGCCACCTGCTCAAAGTCACACAGCTGGTGGAGGAGAGGGGATTCAACCGTTTTTCCCCACACCCAAGTCCTCACTCCTGGGATTAAGACCAGGTCCCAACACTAGGGCCCTGCCCTTCAGGGTCAAGAGCAAAGCGGTTTAAGCTGAATGTTACGCTGTGGTTTAGATGGAAATCAGTGAGCCAACCTAACTTGGGGTGGGCAGAATTCCAGACCCGGAGGTAACTAAGATAACCTAAAAAACCCTCTAAACCTATCAAGTCACCTGGGCTGTTAGGGTGGCTGCCATGGCAAGGAGACCAGGAGTCCTGGCTTGTTAGGCGGGCCCTTCCAACTGGGGTCTGTCTAATTCTCTCTCTGGGTTTAGCACCTTCCCCTGCCTCTGCTGAGGCTGACCCCCCGCGGGGCGGGGCCTAACAGCAGGGGCGGGGCCGAGGGACAGGGGCGGGGCGAGGTGGAGTCCCACAGCCAGTGTGCAGGGATACGCCTGGGTTCCCAGCCTGCAGGGTTCCACCCTGACCGTGGGCACAGTCTCTCCCTCTGAGCTCCATGCAGAAGGCTGGGACATGCTGCAGTGGCAAAGGCCAGGGACGAGCCAGCCTCTCTGTAAGGGGCCCACGGCCATGGCTTTCATCCTAGGACCCCGAGGGTCGGTCGCTGCCTCCCCTCTCTACCCTGTGGACTTGAACAGATGCACAGCACCTGCGTGAGTAAGTGCAGCTTCGTCCCAATAAACTTTTTTTTTTTTTTTGGAACCAGGGATTGAACTCAGGGACACTCGGCCACTGAGCCACACCCCCAGCCCTATTTCTTATTTTATTTAGAGACAGGGTCTCACTGAGTTGCTTAGGGCCTCGCTAAGATGCTGAGGCTGGCTTTGAACTCGCGATCCTCCTGCCTTAGCCTCCCAGATCGCTTGGATTACAGGCGTGCGCCACTGCGCCCTGCCCAATAAACTTTATCTAGGAAAACCGGCGGGGGCCAGACAGGGCCGGTGGGAGTGTGGCCAACCGGGTGCAGCTCCCAGCTCTGCCCTCTCAGCTCTGGTCTTGCCAGTTGTAAAATGGGGAGGGTCCTGATCCTTCCTTGAGGAGGCCGAGAGGGATGAAGAAACAGTGTGGGGCGCCCCAGGACCCCAGCCTCTGCCTCATTGGTTACACTCAGAGAACCGGTGCTCGTGATCCCATGATGACATCAGTGTCGCCTTGGGGAAGAGGATGAGGTCACTCCATGAGGTCATGTGTTGGTTTTTGAGTATTTTGTTCTTTTTCCCTCGCTAATAAACTATATAAGTCCTGGTCCACAGGTGTAGCTTGCTAATTTTTGAAGATATTGCAGTAAAATATTATTTCTGCAGACTACTCAACTTTCTGGCACGCGCTCACTGCCAACCCCTTAAATTTTGTGCCCAAAGTGAAAGCTTCATCCATCTCGCAGTCTGGCCAACACTAAAAGAAATTCCTGGCACATAGTAGACATTCAGTTAAAGATGCTGGATGCATGACAGTGCCACACTAGTGCTGACCATGTGGGTCTTCAATGAATGGGGCCCCCTACAGTGTCTGTGAACTCAAGCTCAGGAGTCAGTCCACCTGCATCTATATTCTGGCCCAACTACTTACTGTGTGACTTTCTAAAGTTTCTCAGCTTCTCTGTGCCCCCGTTCTTTATATGTAATACTAGGCTAATGATAGTGCCCACCTTATAAGGAGGTGTGAGGATTTTAAATGACTTGGTCTATCTAAAGAGCATGGAAGAATGTGAGATACATGATAAGCATGCGGTCAATGTTAATACCTCTATTATTTTTCCCCCTGGGGTTGAGGGTCACTGGTAGGCAAAATGGTAAAAAATAAGGAGGGCATCTGGGAAAAACTGGTTAGAACTGTCCCAGAGAAGAGGGAACCCACTCTTAGACCAGAGAGCTGTCCCTTGTCCCAGGGATCTGGAGTCCTTCTGCTAGTGGCCTGAGGGTCCCCTTTTCCAACATGCCAGGTGCACGTGATGCAGAGGGTCTCACGTTGCAAAGGGCCTGGTCCTTGGTTCTCCAGACCTGGGCTTCCTGAGGAAAACCAGACCAGCTCCTTCCTGTCTGTGTCCTGGGAGGCGGCTCTGCTCTGTGTCCAGGTGGGGGTCAGCTGCTGGGGCCTTTTCCCAGGGCCTGCAGGTGTGCAAGCCTCTGGCCCTCCTGTCTCAGGCTTCCCGGTGAGAGCACAGGGCTCTGCTGAGGGTACCGAGCCCCTGCACCCCTCGGTGAGTGTGGGAGCTCCGGCAGGGATTCTGGCTGTCCAAGGCAGAAGGCACTGTGTCTCCAGCAGGACCTGGAGAAGTGCACACAGCTGGACCCCCACCCGGCTGAGCTGCCTGGCGGAGGGCAGAGGCAGAGCAGATGGAGCAGACTCCCGCCACACTGACCTGCTTCCACCCGTGGCTCTGGCACTTGCCACGCGTGAACCTTGACTATTTGACTCCGCCTTCATGTCCTCTTGGACTCTTTAATCAGGAAAGCTGAGCCCGCCTGGAAGAGTCCCATGAGAGAGAAATGCAGCCCGTAGGCAAAGCCCCGCTGGCGTCTGTGGGCAGCCCGTGCCCAGAGGGTGGCTGGTCCAGAAAGTCAGGGATTGGAGGTGGGCTCTGCTCGGCCCTCTTCCACACCATCCGGGTTCTCGCCCACACTCTGGCACAGGTCTTGGTTGAGTGTGTGTGGTTCTTCGGTTGTCAGCTTACTGAGCTTGCAAAGTAGAGTAGCCTTGTGCTGCTGAATACTAACTAGGAAAACCAACCAACTGGGCAATTCCAATTTTTCCTTTACTTTCAAAAAAACAAATAAATAACTGATCTGCATCCCTCTTCATTTCCTGACCAAGTGGCTTAATGTAGAAATGCCCTCGACATTCAAAATATTGCTTTCATTTGTGACAGTCCAAGTCCACCTAATTGCACCCTGTGATCTAACTCAAGAAACCAGAAGTTCTGGGAGGGAAGTAGCTTGCGACTGGGGTCCTCCACTGAACCTCAGAGCGCAGAAAAGGTGATTCTCTTCCCGGTTCTCCTGATGGACCACTGTAGATGGACGGGAGAGAGACACAGGACACATCTGGACATTGGGACTTTGTGTTCTCCCTTAACTAGTTGGGGAGGGTGGAGCTCACGGGACCAGAACCGCGCCTAGCCCAGACACCTCACCCTGCCTGAAGGCGTTCTACAGTGGGCAAGTGACACAGCCCAGGGGTTAGTGGAATGGAAGGAAGAAAGTGCCCGTTACTCATCCAAGGGTTTTGCAAAATTTGAAGACCCACATGCATAAGTGGCTTTTTCTGCTGGTTTGGAAGAAGATACCAAAAAAGACCCAAGCTTATCGCACATGCAAGCAAAATGCCTCTAAAACCAGGTCTGGCTTTTATTCTGTATGTAAGGAAAGGATAACTGTTGTGAGAAAGAAAAGAAACTTGGTGACCTAAAAGAAACCTGTGTTGGTGACCTTAAGAGTTGAGCGTGGCCTTCAATAGTTGGCCTAATGCAAAATCAGTAACCCTCCGGGGGCAGCCAGTCCCTTCCCACCTCAGCCCCAGAGTCCCTCAGTCCTCAGAGCTGGGCCAACAAGGTAAGCAGGCAGAGGGTCACTGGGGTGATGTGTGGGCAGAGCATCCAACAGTCCACTCATCTGATTGGCCAGAAGTCAGGCACGTGGCCACACCCAGCCACAAGGGCAGCTGGGAAATGTAGTCCAGCTGGGCATAGGCTAATAACCAAGCAAGTTTGGACAACTTGTACCTGTAGCTGCCACATTTTGTAACTTCGAACAAGTTTCTTCCATTACCCATCTTTAAACGGAGGAAATGAGGCCTGTTTACACCCTGACTTGTGCCAAGGTCAAGAGAAAGGTTGTCTGTCACAGAGCTCTGTCGCAGTAAATACAGGTGGAGTGACTGTTACTAAGGTCACCACCCCTTCATCCTGGCCCAGGGCTGAGGACATAGTAGTTGCAGAGCAAACGGTGGTGCAGTTGCTGGACTTCCCCCGCCCACCCACGCCTCCAGCCTCCTGAATGCGCGCTTCCCCAGGGAGCGCCGTCTGGTTCACACACGCGTCCTTTTGACAACTTCCCCGTCGCCAACAGTCCCTGACCATCATCCCTGCCAGCCACGAGCTTAATACAGGAAGGGTTTTATCTGAAGCAGAGACATCCGGAGAGGCTGAGGCCTCCCTTCTTGGGCCTCTGGAAGGCTGATGGCTGCACTTCACATTCTTTTCAGCCTCCAGGCCGATGGTGACCTGTGCTCACTGAGGGCTGCTGCAGCCAGCTATGGAAGTCAGGGTGAAGCTGGTGGCCTTTGGCCTGGGGACCTCAGCCCTTCTCTCTAACCCACCCCCACCCCAAGCTCCAGTAGGAGAGGAGGAAAAGGCCCCAGAGATACTGTCAGAACTTGATTGTCAGTGATATATCCAGCACCCCATACTGTGTGTAAGTGGGTGCTTGGATGGTTTGAGGCAGAAGTCACCTCTCAAATAGTAACAGCTCACATTTATATGGTGTTTACCATGTGCAAGCATATCAACTAGTTTAAAAGATAACACTGAGATAGTTACTATACCAATTTTATACAGAATATTGGGGCATAAAACATTCATTGGCCTTACCCAAGGTCACAGGTATACTCCTTTATCTTGGACTCTGCAATTCACCAAAGTCTCCACCACTCCCAAATGCCTCCCAGACTTAGGGGCTGAGCATCAGTTATCATGTCTCTGTACTGGAAAAGCAGTACAGAGTGTGGGGCTTAAGACCATGGGTACTGAATCCAGACCACCAGGGCTTAAACCCTGGTGCTGCTGTGTTTTAGCTCTGGAATCTGGAAAAGCTCTTAATTGATCTGAACCTTGGTTTCCTTCTCTACAAAGCACATCTCAAACCATCAGCTGTACTTTGCAATCTCTGACTTGGGACATTTTCAAATCTGCTCTGTTTATCAACAGAAGTGATAATGACCCTGCAGTGATGCCAACAGGGGTGGGAAACTGGAGCTGAGAAGATTCCAGTAGCTTTCCCATGGTCAGTGAGGGTACCAGATCTTCAGTTAGAACTCGGCCCACAAACCCACCCACAGTCCCAGGCTTGTTTTATTTCATGCTTCCAAAGCCCCTGTTCCCAGAATCTGGTGTAGATCTGCTAGAGTGCTCGACCACTAACGAGCAAGGCAACTTCAACAAGGGACTTCCTGAGCCTCGATTTCTCATCTGAGAAGTCAGCTAATAAAAAAACAACTGGGCTGGGGATATAGCTCAGTTGGTAGAGTACTTGCCTCGCAAGCACAAGGCCCTGGGTTCAATCCCCAGCACCGCAAAAAAACAAAAACAAACAAACAAAAAACACCACAATTAATTTTCCACAAGGTTGTGGGGATTGACTGGAAGGAGGTATTTCAACTGTCTCCAAGCCCTGGAGCTGTTGCTCAGTCATGCTTGGAATACCTGTGTTGCAACACCAGCCCCAGAAAGAATCCCTGGCCCAGCAACTCCCACCGCTTCTCTGACTCCCATGATCTCAGGAGCTCTCACTGACTGTGACTCCTTGGGGACGCCCAGCCTGGGATTTGTGGCTGCCTGGATTGTGTCCGTGTCCTTGCAAGTCCTCAGCAGCCTACTAGACTCGAGGGCAGCCTGTGTCTTGCTTAGAGTTTGTCCCCAGAACCAAGCCCTAAGCTCATACAATATAGAGTTGTGCCGGGACCAAGAAATACCAGGGAAAAGCATGGAATGTGCCTCCATTCCTGCCCACTGGGGAGGAGTTTGGAGCAGAGTTGGACGGTCCCCAGTTTCCTCCTCTCCCCGACCCTGATTGAGCTGCGAAGCCTCCAGGCCTCAGCGAGGTCTCTCAGCCCCTCCCAAGAAGTGGGCTGCACTACTGCACAGCTCTGCTCGCTCGGAGGACAGAGATGCTGGAGGCAGGAGCCTGGGAGGGCTTTGGCTTAGGCACACAGGGCTGGCTCCACTCAGCCCACGACTGATGGACATTTGAAGGCAATGTGGCCCTCCGGTCTCCAAACGCAGTGTCTGGAGCTAGACTCCTGGGTTCGAATCCTGGTAGCACTACTCTGAGTTATATGCCCTTAGGCGAGTCACTGAAATCTTGCTGGACTCTGTTTCCCTGTCTGTACAATGACAACTGACTTCAGAGGGTCACTCTGGGAATCGAGGAAATAAAATTGGAAAAGCACCCTGAATAGGATGTGATGTCTGTTAAGCATAATAAAAGGACTGGGTAGAAATGCTTGATGGTGAAGCCAGCATGTGAGGCTGATGGTTAGGACAGGTGACCGATGAGGGCAGAACAGACGTGAGCTCTGTGAGAAGGCAAGTGCTCACCAAGGCTCAGGAACGTGGCCCAGTCTGCCAGGATGGAGATGAATTGCTTCAGGGACAGAAAATAATAAGCACCAGCATTCACATGCTGATATTCCCAGGGAAGGAGCTGATGTTCAGGTGTGTTGCACATCACCCAGAGACTCCGCTAGTGAGTAGCACAACTGAGATTTGAACCCAGATCTTGCGGGCTCCAAGCCTGCTTTCCAACACTCAGCTAAACCAAGAGTATAGCCTTGGTCACACGCAGCAATGTGTTAGTCCACGTTCAAGTACTTGTTTGAAGGATGAATCAACGTTTTTGAGTAAATTTGTCTGGAACTTGGCAGGGATCAGGATGTCAGAGAGTCCTTCAGGGTTGACAAGTCAGAACGAGGATCTGAAACGATTGTGACTAGCAGCTCAGGCCCTTCTCCATTCCAACCCTCTCTTTCTCACGTTTGGAAAGTTCTGTGGAGAAAGGGTCAGTTGGTCACTCTCTCTCAGAATCACTTAGCTAAACGGCCTCAAGAGTCATCCAATCTAACCTCCTCGTTTTAGTGGTCAGTGGACCAAGGCTCAATGGAGGGAAATCGACCTGTTTAAAGAGTCTGGCTGCGTAGTGTCAGGACCAGGACGGGAAACTAGATTTTAACTCCAGGCCTGTGTTATTCTCTCGTTGGAGGAGTTTCCAAGCTTTTTAAAAAACTTATTCATCTAATTTTATATTAAGCCATAGAACCCTTTTTTTCCAATTACAAGCTTATATGGCAAATTCAGCTGAGCTGGGTGAAGCCATACAGAGGGCCAGAGGTGGCCCACACTCTCCATCAGGACAAGCTCCTGGGACACACTCCTTCCTTGACAGAGGGATCTGCTCAATCTTGTGAAAGTGTCGTGTGCATACTGCCTCCGTTCTCCAATCCTGCTTCTGCTTGCCGAAAGATTTCTCCCAAGCCCCACTTCAAACCCGGCACGGTAGATAAAGTGTTTTAGTCAGCTTTTTCTCTGATGCAACCAAAAGACCTGACAAGAAAATTGGAGGAAGAAAAGTTTATTTGGGACCCACAATTTCAGAGGTCTCAGTCTGTAGATGGCCGACTCCTTTCCTTGGGGCCTGAGATGAGGCAGAACATCATGGCGGAAGTGTATGGAAGAGGAAAACAGCTGGGGACAGGACACCAGGAAACTCACAACACAGAAACCACAAAGGCACTCCCCAAGGACCCACCTCCCGCAGCCACACCCTACCTGCCTATGGTCCCCACTCAGTGACTAAGGATTAACACAGTGACTGGGTTAAGGCACTCATAACCCAATCATTTCACCTCTAAACCTTCCTGCATTGTCTCACACCTGAGCTTTTGAGGGATATCTAATATTTAAACCATAACAGTAAATAAAACTCTTAGCATAGTGCCTGGCACACAGTAAGCACTCAATAAATGTTGAGTATCAGTGTTTTCATTGTGCATTGGCTCAGTCCACAGACATCAGGAGAGTGGGATAGAGTGCCACCCCTGGGAGGGGCCAGGCACGCACTAAGCACAGACCACAACTTGACATGGTTAATCTCCCTAGGGAAATGCAGGTCAGTCCATTATCTCCATTTAATAGGGGAAGACACAAACTCAGAGAGGTCAGCTACTTCCTGTGGTCAGTGAGGACTAAACCAGGACAAGAGCCCACTTTTCTTGACAGCCCAAATCCCTCCCTCCCTGAGACAGACAGACAGACAGACAGACAGACACACACACACATAGAATTTATCATTCTATTAAATTGGACTCCCTATTTTTTTTCATTCAGTCCTGACAATAGTATTTTTCCTTCATTCAGTCAATATTTATTAAGCAATTACTATATACCAGGCACTTCCTAAGCCTCTGGAGATTCAGCAAACAGGGGCTTGTGTTCCTCTGCAGATTTATGCAGCATGGATAGGTGGGCAGACGTTAGATGAGCAATTACCAGTGTGATGGAATTTCCGAAAAAGGAAAAGAGTGAACCCTGGACACATATAATTATCCTCATTACATTGACAAGGAAACTGAGATGCAGGTGGATTAAAGACATGCTCCAAATCGTAGGACAGATAATAAGCACAGCCGAAATTCATTGCATGCTAGGTAAATGTCAGGCATTTTTCATGAATTCAGTAAAATCCTCCTAACACTCAGTGAAATAAGTGCTTATTATTTTCATTTTCCAAAAGGAACCTGAGTCACAGAGCTGGAACGGGACTTGCCCGAGCTGCAGGCTGAGTCAGGACCCGAGTCCAGGCAGCCTGGCTCCAGCCTGAGTCCTTCGCTCTTTGAACTCAGGTCTGTAGGACTCCACTGCGGCTGTTTCGCAGGAGGGGAGGCCGGGAGGATGCAGGTTTATAGTTCCTGCCCCTCAGGCATCCGCCTCGGTGTGGACAGGTGTGACCGTCCTGCCTGAAAGTGCAGAAACATGAGGGCCAGGCCGGCTCCCAGGCAGCAGAGGCTCCCAGCAGTATCTGGAGAGCATCTGGCTCCTCCAGTTCTTGTGTGCAGAAGGGGGCATCCTGAGGAAGGGCCCTGAATCCCAGGAGACGACAGGAGGATCCGTGCTTTGGGAATTCGATACTTCCAGAGAAATCTGGCATGCCTTGATCTCAACCTGGGGCCACCAGGTTCAAGCACTCCCGTTCTCAAGACAACCCAGGAGCTCAGCAGAGGGGCAGAGCCCTGGGCCAGGTGGGGACAGGACTCCCAGCCCAGCAGAGCCTGGAGACCCAGAGAGCCAGGAGGAATTCTCTGCATGTCAGATCCTGCAGTCCAAGGCCAGAGGGAGAAATCAGTTTAAAACAACCTGAACTAGGAGACTGGGGTGGAGTAGGGCACAGGTTACCGAATGCCACTGGAAAAGATGTGGCTTCTGAGACCCACGTGGTGATGCCCTGTGCATATTAGAAGCTATGATAGAGAAGTTCAAGCAGGTGTCCATGCACGCCTTCTTGGGGCACGGCACAGCAGGTCGGAGGTCTCTCCATGAGTGAGACCTTTGCTCATCATGAGTGACCTGAGGGTCAAGATGAGATCGGATTTGGAGAGATTTCATAGATTTGCCCTTTCCTTGCAAAGTTGTTCCAATTCACAAAAATGCTTTAAAAACCATAACAACATGCTATAAAGTATTATCTTTTGCCATTTTATATTATTATTAATTTCCAATTCTAAGGTTATCCCTAAATGCCTAGTTTCTTTGACAGTCTCATTATTGTGGTCTTGTCACCTACTAATTGAGCTCAGTCTTCCTTGAAGGCAATACAGCCATTGGCTTTTCATTTCTACGTTGGTGTTAGCCTAGAATTAAAGAAGCACAAAGATCCCTTCTTTTGGTCGATCACAAATATGCATCTTTAAGATTTCAGTGTCTTCTCAGTGTGTGTATGTGTGTTTCTTGGCTTCTAAGCTAGACTCTGTACTCCCAGGGGCCTGATCCACATCAAATTTCTAACTACAATGAGCATTTATTGAGCATTTTTTTGAGAACTAAGCACCGTTCTAAGGCCTATGAAGATGAACTCATTCAGTCCTCCAGACACTCTCTTAAATAGTGCTGTCCTGAGCCCTGCCGTCCATAATGAAGGTATGCTCTCTGTGTGCCTGGACACCCAAACCCAGCCAGGTGATGGCCCCAGTGACCCTGCTCTCCAGCACCGACTCCCCTGCCTTCCTCTGAGCCCCTCACTCAGGCCCTGCATCGACAAGGCCTTTGGAAATGCTCAGTGGTTTCATGGAAGGCCATTCTCTTCCCCACATTGTCCCCTCATTGTGTAACAGAGGAAATGAGGCTCAGAGACGTAAGATGATTACATGGGCCAGGAACGCTGTCAACCGCGAGAAACATACAATCTGGCAGGTAGGGGACAGGTAATAAAGACATTTCTTTCTGTTACATAACAAGAGTCTGGGTGTTTCCAGATTGGGCTCAGTGACAGAATGTGCTGCCAAGGATCCTGGAGCTGTCTGGCTCCCTTTCTTTTCATCCTTAGCACATCAACTGTTTGTTCTTAGGATTGACATGCGCTGTGTGTGTTAGCCTGGGTTCTCCAGCAAAACCAATAGAGGATACATGATAGACAGACAGACAGACAGACATGTAAATATAGGTATAAATGTAGTATAAGGAATCGGCTCACAAGATTATGGAGGTTAAGAAGTCCAAGATCTGCAGGCGACAGGCTAGAGGCCCAGGAGAGCCTGTGGTGTGGCGCTAACCTGAGTGCAATGGCCTGAGAAATAGAGGAGCCCATGGGGTAAGTTTCAGCCTGAGCCCAGTCCAGAGGCAGAAGAAGAGATGACTTCGCAGCTTGGAGAGAGTCAGGCAGAGAGTAAACTCTTCCTTCTTCAGCTTTTATTCTGTTCAGGCCTCCAACAGCCTGGATGAGGCCCCTCCATACTGGAGGGAAATCTGCTTGTCAGTGTCCAAAATCAAAGTTAAACAAGCACATCCACAGCCCGGTTGTGTCCGGCTAGGATGGAAAGGCCAAAGAGCGTCCTGGACACAGCGTGAAAGATGTGACTGATTGGGAAAGGCTTACAAGAGATCAGCGACTGGTCCAAGAAGAGGTCAGCAGCGCCAGGCTGAGCAGAGAGCACCTCTGTCCCTCAAGGCGCTCCTCCAGGCACGGCCTCCATCCCTCGCAGTGCTTTGTCCCATGGTGACTGGCTGGACCGGGGGCCTGTATCCTTCCCACAGTGCCCTCAGTTCCACATGCGTCCCCACTCCAGGAGGGGTCTCATATGTTACTTTGCAGAAGCAGTGACATCTTCAGCATCAGCTGGCTGGTGTGACCAGCATCCCAAGGAGCAGTTGTCCTGCTACATGCAAGAAAGTAGCTTTCTACAGATAATACTAACTTACCCTAGTTTCCAGCGTGCATAGAGAAAGTCAGTGTTCTTCAAGATAATATGTATCTGGACTTTCTGGCCCAAGCTTGCCTGTTCTCATTGTTTCCTTAACTTGGCTCGGTTTGGGGGAACAGAAAGGGGACATTTGGGGACATGGTGTTTTACTGCCTCCCTTTTTAGGGATGATAAATAAGCTCATCCAGAAACATCCTCACAGACACACCCAGAATGATGTTTAACCAGATATCTGGGCACCCTGTGACCCAGTCAAGTTGATACAACACACTGTCCCAACTGGGTTGCCACAGTTGAAGACAACAATGACTGTCAATGACTCTGTTGAGACAACAATCACACTGTCCCAACTGGGTTGCCACAGTTGAAGCCATTATGTCAATGTTCAGATAAGGAATAAGAATGTTTCCAGATAGTTCTCTCTTTCCTTTTCCTGTGGAGAGAAGCAAAACTTTCCCAAAGACCCTTGAAGATTTGTGATTTTGCTTCATTGACCAGAATTGGGTCAACATAGCCACCTAACTACAAGGGAGATTGGGAAAATTAAATATCTGCATTTTCACCCTCCACAGTGGAATGAAAAAAAAGGAGGTGGAGTCATTGAGTTAGGCAGCCAGCGGTATTTACCCCAGCAACCTGAGCACAGTCACGGGAAAGTCAGGATCAGAGCCCTGGATGGTGTTCCTCTTCCTACAATATGTAAAAGAGGGGCATTTTGCTCCCCAGGGCACTGAAACCCCGCCTCCAGGACTGGGCTTCACCAGCCCCTTGCTCTTAGCCTAGAAGACACAGCATTTATTACAGGGTGAAACTCTAACCAGGGTTGGGGTTGTGGCTCAGTGGTAGAGCGCTTGCCTAGCATGTGTGAGGCACTGGGTTCGATTCTCAGAACCACATACAAATAAGTAAATAAAGTTTCATCAACAACTAATAAAAATATTTTTAAAAAAAAACTCTAACCAGAGGATAAACTCTAACCGGAAGACCAGCTACGGGGGGTCAGGATCTGGTCCACTCTAGACCAAGACTCAATGCTGTTGAACAAATGGTGACCGAGTGCCTGCTCTCTCTCTGCCACGGTCACAGGCTGTGAGCCTGTGGAAGAAAGAAGGCCCTGTCTGCTCTCTAGATCAACCCATAGCCTGGGTTGTAAAGCAAATGTGTATCATTGGGTGCAGAGGGCCACCGGGAGAAAGGGGTGAGACAGAGAGAGCCCCAGCAGAGGGACAGGTCAGCTCACCTACTGTACTCAGGAAAGACCTCCTCTATGATGGAGGTGTGTGAACCAAACATGGGGGGCGAGTAGGTAGGCAAGATGAAAAGGGAATGGCAGCCCAGGGAATGGCACATGCAAAGTGTGGAGGTGTGCGCCAGCGGGGTTCCCTGGTCTCATGTGGAGGTGTGGACCAGTGGGGGTTCTCCTGGTCTCATGTGGAGGTTTGGGCCAGCGGGGTTCCCTGGTCTCAAGTGAAGGTGTGGACCAGTGGGGTTCAGTTGGAACTCATGTGGAGGTGTGGGCCTGTGGTTCTCCAGGAACACATATGGAGGTGTGGATCAGTGGGGTTCACTTGAATCTCATGTGGAGGTGTGGACCAGCAGGGTTCTCCTGGATCTCATTTGGAGGTGTGGACCAGCAGGGTTCTCCTGGTCTCATGTGGAGGTGTGGATCAGTGGGGTTCTCCTGGATCTCATTTGGAGGTGTGGACCAGCGGGGTTCTCCTGGTCTCATGTGGAGGTGTGGACCAGCGGGGTTCTCCTGGTCTCATGTGGAGGTGTGGACCAGCGGGGTTCTCCTGGATCTCGTTGGAGGTGTGGACCACTGGGGTTTTCCTGGTCTCATGTGGAGGTGTGGATCAGTGGGGTTCTCCTGGATCTCGTTTGGAGGTGTGGACCAGCAGGGTTCTCCTGGTCTCATGTGGAGGTGTGGACCACTGGGGTTCTCCTGGATCTCGTTGGAGGTATGGACCACTGGGATTCTCCTGGTCTCATGTGGAGGTGTGGATCAGTGGGGTTCTCCTGGATCTCATTTGGAGGTGTGGACCAGCGGGGTTCTCCTGGTCTCATGTGGAGGTGTGGACCAGCGGGGTTCTCCTGGATATCATTTGGATGTGTGGACCAGCAGGGCTCTCCTGGCTCTCGTTTGGAGGTGTGGGGGTTCTCCTGGATCTCATCTGACTCTGTAGTGAACACGCCCCTTGACACACGTGCAACCATGCAGCTCACCCGCACTTGCACAACCCTTCTTCCATGACAGTTCCCTGATTTATGCTCTCCTCTGCCTCTTGCCCAAGGCTACCTGTTTTTCAAACTGTACTGAAGAGCCGACTCTTCAGGAAGCCGTTCCCTTTCTGTGCCTCTGTGATGTCTCTATCACAGCCCTTACTGTGCTGGGCGTGTCTGTGGGCACCTGAGTCTCTTCCGTGCTCTGCCAGCCCCGTGAGGGGGAGGACAGCAGTGTCTGGCACAGTGGTAGAACCCAGTCACCACCTGAGCTGTGTTGAGGAATGGAGGGAGTGGATGAGCCCCGAGCAGGCAGGATTATTCCACGAACAGACTCCAGGTGAAGGAGGTCAGGGTGTTAAGTCCATGGCCACACAGTGGGTGTGTATGAGAGCAGGACCAGAATCCATAGTCAAGTCAGCGAACCCAGCTCCATTTCTTTCTAATCCACCCTCTGCCTCCAGAAGGAAGCAGGCCTGTTGTTTCTGCCTCACTGAGGCCAGGAGTAGATCCCGGACACTCCGAATTCCCTGCCATTCTCCCATGACCCCTGGCCACCCTTCCCTTTAAGGTCTCATCTCTCAGGTTCTCTGGACTCCCCCTTTTCTCCTGCGTCTACCTAAGTCCTCACTAGTCACTCATTTACCTACCCCACCCTGGAAATGGGCAGCTTCTCCCTGGTGATCTCTGTAATTCAGGAAACCTTCCAGATAAGCCAAGAACAGAGTTCTTCCCCCTCCTCCCTCCTCTTCAACACAGGTGCCTCTCGTCCCCACACAGGGTCCAGCCTTCAATTTGTACAGTCCCCTAACTGTGTCCTTTATAGCACTCGTCACAACCTATAACGGTCCACGTGCGTTTAAATGAGTTTGGGGTTTTGTCTGTGCCCCCTCCACTGCCTGTAAGACCAGAGGTCACATCTCTCCCCTCGCCTCCATCCCCTCTCTCTCCAGCACAGGCCTGGCATAGAAGAAGTGCTCAGTCAACGCTTTCTGAATAAAGAAAATGACTCCGGATAGCATGGCTTTTGTTATGAACTAGAAAGCGGGCTTGACAATAGCTGGACTCCAAATAACACCTTTCATGTAGACCAAGAATACGCCTCCAGTGGCATGACTTCCTCTGGACTTAAAGATTCTGCAAGGTAGATAGTAGGCTCCTTCATTTGCAAGGAAGGAAGTTGAGGCTCAGGGGATTGGTAATTTTCCCAGGCCATGCTAAGAAGAGGAAAGGGGACTAGATCAATTATATGGCAGCAAGCGTGGTGCACCGGCTGCCTGCCTCAGTGTGCAGGGCCCTGAGACGCCCTGTGTGGCCTTCACATCCTTATGGTAGGATTTTCACAGACAAGCAAACTGAGGCCAGAGAGTTTAAGTGTCTTGCTCAAGCTGGAACGACTGATCCAGGATATGAACCCAAGGCAGACACCAACTCTCTCATTGTGCTCTGTTATTTGCAAAGAAATACAGATGCAAAGAATTATATAAACACATAGAGGATGCTGAAGACACTGCCATGAGAACTCTGGGCTCCCTGCAGAGAGGAATGAGTTGCCCTATAACTGGAAAGGATTGCAAGAAGACTTGGAGAGACACAGGACTTAGAAGCCAGGGAAAGTACTAGAAAAATCCATCAAGACTTGGTGCAGGCAACAGAAAGGATTGCAGGGATTTTAAACAGAAAGGAGTTTGAGACGTTTTACGCCACCTAGAATACCATTGGAAGGACTGGAGAAGTGAGCTCTAGGCTAGGCTTCCAGGGAGCTTGTGAACGCTGCCAACCCAATGGCCAGGTGTCAGTTCTAATGCACTCTGCCACAGCCAGGGCTCGGAGCAAAACCTGGAAACCATTGCCAATTCCACTGCATCTTGGAGCAGGGCCCTAGAGAGACACAGAGTCACCTCTCCAGAAACTTCTCTGCTAGCAGGAAACAGCCAAAGGGCGCTGGGAGAAGATTGCCACCAGGGTTCTGTGCCCCAAGTGCTTCTAATTGCTGAATCTGATTATATTCCAAATCCCAGCCATGAGGGTTTCTGGGAAATGAAGTTTTGAGCATTCCATGCTCTGCAGTATAAGTAGGATATGATACATCCTGAGTAACTATTCCAGAAGAGAAGCACAAAAAGGAGTTTCATGTATCTCCCACCAGTGGGACAGAAGGAGCTAGAAAATCTACACCACCTTCTACTGGATTGTGAGCCTCTTTGTACCCTCAACTCCATAGCTCCTTCAGAAGGAAAAAGCCTGCTCATAGAAATGAGAGATTCAGAGAACATATTTGCAAGCTATGGCAAAAGATTACTAAAAAAATAATAAAAGAATAAAAAATTTGTAACTAGTTCTTATACATCAATAAAGATTAACATTCCAACATAAAAATAAGCAGTAGATATAAATAAGTAATCCACCAAAAAGAACAAATGATCTGTGAACAAATAGGTAAAAAGATGCTAAATCTCAATAATTACCAAGGAACAAATGAAGAAAACCAGAAAAGATTTTTTTTCAGAATTGAAAAGATTAAAAAGATCAATTTAAATATTGCTGAGAGTAGACAGACTGATCTTTTAATAAACTGTTGATAAAAGTGAAAATGAATGAGTTGTCCACTTGACAGTGTAAATGCATATGCTCGTGGCCTTTGATCCAGTAAATTTTCTACTAAATACTTTTGGCGAGGAAAAGTTAGGAAAATCCAAAGACATGTGCTTACAGACACATTCTCTCCAGAAGCCTTTGTGATAGTTTTTAAAAGTCTAAATACTCATCAACTATGAAAGACTAGGTTGTTTAAATTTTTTTAAAAAAGTCCAGATGTTTATATTTTGGAACCTAAAGATCCCTGGAAATAGTAAGTCTCAAGAGGGCATGCATGTATAATTTGATGTTATTTAGAAATACATGTGTTTGCATATATGCGTGCATGTTGGAAATATGGGAGGAAATACTTTGAAATATAAGCATTATCTATAAACTTTGAAACATATTTTCATCCTCTTCTTTATACCTTACTGTGTTTTTATTACCCTTTAAATAAGTGCATGTCACATTTATTAGCAAAAAAAAAAAAATCCCTGTAAAACATTTCATTCCTCTTGGAGGCAATTCTGAGCCATGAGAAGACTGTGGCCCAGCCACTCCCTTATCCTCTGGAGGTTTTGGAAAGCCAGGCCTCCCAGCCCCTTGGAGCAGGGCTGCTCAGACCCAGCATGGAGCTGCAGCCAAGGTGGGCAAGGGAGCTGGGGCAAGAGGAGCGGGAGGAGGGACCTGCTAATTTTAGCATCTCTGGTGGAGAGCCATTCCAAGATGTCCATAACATCTCCTTGCACGTGCTGAGCCGGGTCCTCCAGCCCCACCCTGGTGAGGGCCGGGCAGGCTCAGGCGCTAATGGACTGCAGATTGCAACCCAAGGCCTGTCATCTCAGCTGCTTTAAATAGAGGTGTCTGTCACCCACTTGGATGCCAGAGCTGGCAGGGCTGGAGGCCTCAGTCTCATCCCACTTGGAGGCCCCAGGACAGAGCCACTTAGAGGAGTCAGTTTTCCCTTGAACTTCAATGTCTCTAAGGCACAAGTCCCGCTGGGCCCCTCACCTGAGCATAAGCTCCCTCCCGTGACATTTCCCAGCTCCGGTCCTGGGGACCCCTTGCCTGCCCCCTCCCTGTTACTTCACCTCGCTCCCTTCTGCCTCCTCTTCCACAGGATGATGATTTAGAACAGATTCTTTAAAAGCACATTTTGTGGGCCCTTTATAGAATCATGCAGATTTCCCTCTAAGTGACCTTAAAAATAATAACACCAAAAACGTTAGTCTTCCTGTATTTAGTGTTTATTAAATACCAATCTCATTATGCTCATAATACGGTCCCAAGTCATCCCTAGGGACAGCAATATCTTGAGAGTTAGACAGGTACTGGACAAAAGAAGATCTACAAAACATCGCCAACGAGCCCTCAAAATGCTATCAAGCACCATGAGCCATCAGGAAAATGAATATAAAAGCTATAATGAGATACTGAATTATAAGGACAAACTGCTGGGGAGGGAGTAGAGTAGTGTGACTCTCATCCGTGGCTGGTGGGTGTCCGAGAATGGAGTGCATTTTCTTTGGAAAACAGTTTGGCAGTTTTTTAAATAAAGTTAAATATTTATGTATCATAGGATCCAACCATTCTCTTACTAGACTTTTCCCCAAGAGAAATGAAACATGTCCACTAAATGACTTCTAAAAGAATCCTCACAGCAACTTTATTCATAACAGCCCATATGTGGGGACAATCCAGTGTGCATCACTTGGGGATAGATAAACACAATGTGCTGCAGCCACCCGGGAAGGCTCCTCGGTGATAAGAGGAGCACACGGCCTTAGGGATGTGAAATATGTTTCCATACCAAGTAACAAATTACTATCAACTTATTGCTTTAAAACACCAGAGACTGTGTGGGTCTGTTGTCTGGGTGTGACTTAACTGGATCTTCTCCAAGATGATGTGTCACCTGAAGCTGGGTATGGTGGGCCATGCCTGTAATCCCAGCTACTGGGGAGGCTGAGGCAGGAGGATTGCAAGTCTGAGGCCAGCCTGGGAAACCTAGCCAAACTCTGTCTCAAAAGAAAAAAAAAGTTGAGGATGTAGCCCGGTGGTAGAATGTCCCTGGGTTCTATCCCCTTGTACTGCAAAAAATAAAAAATAAAGAAAAAAAAAAAGTAAAGCCCTCATCTGGGGCTCAGTACTTATATGGAGGCTAGACTGGCAGTGGAACCACTTCCAAACTCATTCAGCTGTTGGCAGAATCTATTTCCTTGTGACTGTAAAACTGAGGGCCCTGGCTTCTTGCTGGTTGTAAGCTGGAGGTTTCCCTCAGCTCCTGGAGGTCACCCTCAGCTCCTGGAGGTTGCCTGTAGTGCTTTGTCATTTGGTCTTCCCATGAATCTTCCCACAACATGGCGCTCTGCTTCAAAGTAAGCAAGGGACAAAGCCATCTGCTAGCAGGACAGAGACTTAATAAGGTAACATTATCGCAGGAGTGACATTCCATCACCTTTGCCAATTTATGAAAGCAAGTCTCGGGTCCCACCCACACTCACACATCATGATACATTATGATGACATTATGGTAAGAAAAACAAGCTAGATGCAAAGAGCACTGATATGAGATTCCAGAATATGCAAAACTGGTCCACAGTCACTGCAACATCAGTGACCACTCAGGGCCAAGGGAAAGGTGTGGGATTAACTGTAGAGGGGCATAAAGCAAATTTGGGGTGATGAAAGAACCTTGATTGGCATGATGGTTGCATGGATACGTACATTCCTCAAAGCTCATCAAACTGTGCAACTTGAATGGGAACGTTTTATTTTATGCAAATGACACCTCTATAGCACATATATTTTAAATGGACATGTGAGTTGCAGATTCTGTCCCACATTTACTGAGGAAGAGACAGATCCAAAGCACACCCATCGTTACAGGAATGGTGGAGTTGGGGTTCAAAGCTCCTTTTCTTTATACCTGACATCAAACCTGCCTCCATGTCAGAAATGATGTCATTTCTACAAAGTGGGAGAAGGAGGTCCAGAGAGCAGGAAAGTTCTCCAGGCCATGCAGAAGTGACTGGAGCCTCAAGTTCACAGTTTCTCATTCCAAGTCAGAGGTCTGCAAGACCTCACAAAAGCTGTCTAGCAGAATTTAAGAGTGATTATTGCATTTAAAAATCTATCCATGTGTGTTGTTATAAATACACTTAGCAACGTT
This sequence comes from Glaucomys volans, assembly GCA_020662805.1. Lineage (NCBI taxonomy): Eukaryota > Metazoa > Chordata > Mammalia > Rodentia > Sciuridae > Glaucomys > Glaucomys volans. The sequence continues at coordinate 99,369 of JAJEJO010002136.1, forward strand.
ACTCTCTGAAACACATGCTCCTGTAAACCAATTCTTTGAAAGAATGGCACTGGGTTGTCCATGAAAATGAAGGTTCCAGAAGGTCTGTTTGCCTGCCTTCCCTGTTTTTCCAGACCCTGGGTTTCTCAGTGGATTGGTGGCCATATGCTTCAAGGGAACAAATGTCCCTCTTTGTTTCAGCCAGTTGTGATCACTCTGTTCCCACTGAGGCAGATGCATATGGAGGGGAACCTGATACAGTTCCAACCAGTGAGGGCTGGTAGAGGGGCCTACTGGAGAATTCTGGAAAGTTCACCAGCTTCTCAATAGTAACATAAGAAAGGAACTCTTCCTTGCATGCAGGGAGTTGTGACCCAGGGAGCCGAGGTGGCTCACTGCACACTGGAAGGAACAGTGTGAGGACAAAAGTGAGAGTAGAACTCAGAACATAGAGCCCTTAGGTCCTTGAGGGGGACTTGAGCCTTTGAGTTACTCAGCCCTGTGACGGCGAGATCTCAGTGATATGAGCTAACACCTTTCTACATTGACTTAGTCATCACTGCTCTTCAAAGCCCAAGCCATCTTGTATACAGATGATAGAGCAGATGCTGACAGACATCCTTCATTTACTTATTTTGATATCTGACTCCATGGTGCATAATATTCTTAGAATCACTTATATGCATGATATTCCATTCAAAATCAGTGGCTAGCAATTGATGTTACACATCATGTAAATGCTAAGATTAGTTTATTCTCAGAAGTGTTTGTTAATAGCAAGAGATTAGAAACAACCCAGTTGTCCATGCACAGGGTACTTATTAAATAAATTAGAATCATTTGCTGGGATGCAATTAAAAACAGAGAAGCATTTCTTTCTCTGTACTGATGTGAAGAGATTTCCAGAATATGCTGCTAAGTAGAAAAACCAGAGTCAGAAGACTACACAGAAGACTTTTAATCCTTGGTTTTGGAAAATCAGCTGAAGTTCATTACCAAGACTGTTGTGGTACAGAAAAGGAACGTGGAAGGTGAATGCAAAACCCTAGACAGAATTTTCACCATGGATTGCCTCATGGAGGACACCAGTGGTGATGGGACTATAGGAAGTTATGTTGCCAGCTCTATTAGTCAGCTTAACGTTACTACAACAAAATCCTGAGGCAGTTAACTTTATGAAGAGAAGAGGTTTAGTTAGTTCACGGGTTGGGAGACTGAAATCCAAACACCATGGCGTAGGCACTAGTGAGACACCCATGGAAAATGGGTGCATGCAGGGGAAGCAGCACAATCTGGTACCAGGAAGCCAGAGTCCACTGTGGGGCTGGGTTCAGAAACTTCCTGTGAGAAATATCAAAGGGGAGGACAAGAGCTACCTTCATCTCTTCCAGTCATGCCCCCAGTGACCCAAGGACTTCCACTAAGTCCCATCTCTTAAGGTTCCACCATCTCCCAACACCGGCACCAGGGGCTGGAGCCTTGAACACACAGACCCTCTGGAAGACACTCAAAGCATCCTGAACCACAGCACCTGCCATGCAGGAAAGCTGTGAGGGCCACAGGCAGGTTGACGAATGGAAACAGCTCTCCAGACCCACTTCTTAAGGGAAACCATCCGAGATCAGTGCACCTGCAGGGGGCTGCCATATGCAATCCCACAACCACGAACTGCCGATTTGGAAGATACGGAAGAACTTTAAAAAAACAAAACACATGCATCGAAACTCTGGCATGTCTCACAAATAAACGCCATCACCTGTGAGCATCAATATCTAACTGATGATTGATCATTAATTAAGGACTCCCTGCTGCCTGATGCGCCTCTAACTCTACCTGGATTGGCTTATTTCATCCTTATCGCAACATTCTGGGGTGCGTGTTATTGCTACATCCTATTTTTTTTTTTACAGACGATATTTTGGTTATCTTTTCATCACTGTGACAAAAAGACCCAACAAGAACTAGGTAGAGGAGGAAAAGTTTATTCTGCACTCACAGTATCAGAGGTCTCGGTCCATAGACAGCCATAGTTCTGGGCCTGAGATGAGGAAGAGCATCATGGCGGAGGGTAAAGCAGAGGAAAGCAGCTCAGAACATGGCCACAAAGAAGCAGAGAGAGAGAGAGAGAGGGAAAGAGAGAGCTCTGCTCAGCAGAGACAAAATACATACTCCAATGTCATGCCCCCCCAGTGACCTGACTCTCTGATCATAACTTACCTGCCTATAGTTACAACTCTATTAACCCACATCAGTGGATTAAGCCACTGATTGGGTCACAACTCTCATAATCTATCCATTTTACCTCTGCACATTCTTGCATTGTCTTATACATGAGCTCTGGGGGAACACCACATACCCAAAGCATAACAGAAGGGTAAGCTGAGGCGTCGAAATGTGAACTAGTGTCCCTGGGATCACACAACTGTTCAGTGGGAGAACCAGGGTTTGAGCCCAGAGTCCACATTCCACTAATGTCTGCCCTCCATTAATTGGCCCTGGAGTTGATGGAAGGAGGAATGAGCCCATGTGTCCTTATCCAGTGCTGGCCTTAACCAGCACTCCTCCAAGGGTCACCCATCAACCAGCAGTGGAAGGAACGTGTTGGGCGTATATTTAAATGCTTAGGAGTGTCTCCTGGGTTTGGCCAGACCCGGTGTAATGTGATCACGGCTGCTAATGTGCTCCTCGGCTGGCATGAGAGTAGGAGGTCCCACCTAGCAGGAGAAAGAATAAATCCACGCCTGGCTGAGCCTCAGGGAAGCACCGTACATATTATGCACATGTTACCACCTTGATCTCTTGTCCAGCAGTCACTTACTGAGCGCAGCAGAAACACATCCTGTGATCAGTTAGTGATGTCTGAAGAGGGCTCAGTGGTACCAACGTGCTCCCATCTCCAGGCTGGCTGTTTGACCCAGGAACACCAGAACCAGTCAGACGACTCCTCTTCTCCACTTAGCTATTCCAGGGGTCAGGGGTCTCAAACTCATTCCTTCCTCAATGCCTTTCAAACAATAGATGCTCAATAGACATTCATTGAATGAAGAGGTCGTCACCATTCCCCTGGTGGCAGCTATATTGCTTTTTCCAAGGAGCACCTAACAGGGGTTCTCAACTTTGGCTTCACGTTAAAACTACCTGGACAGCCTTTAAAACTCCCAATCCCAGTGCTGGTTACAGTCATGCTTAATTTAACAAAGGGGTGTGCTCTGATTTCAGCACTATGTGAACATCGTGAAGTGTACCTACCCACACCTAGGTGGTGCGGGTCAGGGACTGGACTTGGCCTTTTGATGCCTGAGACTGATGTCCACGTAACACAGTAAGTGATTTTATAGCAAACTGATTCTCTTTTGGAGGGACAGGGGGTACCGGGATTGAACTCAGGGGCACTCAACCACTGAGCCACATCCCCAGTCCTATTTTGTATTTTATTTAGCGACAGGGTCTCACTGAGTTGCTTAGCACCTTGCTTTTGCTGAGGCTGGCTTTGAACTTGCCACCCTCCCACCTCAGCCTCCTGAGCTGCTGGGTTCTCAGGCATGCACCACTGTGCCCGGCTTGATTTTTTTTTTTTTTTAATAAATAGAAGGAATACACTCTAAAATTATTTTAAAGTGTGGTATGGTAAATGCAAACAAGCAGCATAGTTATTTGTTACCCTTATCAAGTATTATGTTCTGCACCTTATCATCTGCGCTCTGTTTCTCTAGAGTGGGTAGCTCAGTAGGTGTTTCTGCCCACGTCACCGCTAACCTGGACAATGTGTCATTCGACATGATGCTAATGATATCACTGAGTGGTAGGAATCGTTCAACTCCATTACAATCTTAGGACCCCCTTTGTAGAATGAGGTCAGTCATTGACCAAAGCATCATGATGTGGCCCGTGACTGTGGATCAGAATTTCTGGGGGCTGAGGAAGAGGAGGAAGGACTAGGTGTGAACAGCTTTAAGGGCTCCCCAGGGGATTCTTATGTGCAGCCAAGTCGGAGAATCCCCCAGCCAGTGCCAGACCAGCGGAGTCACAGCCCCAGGCACCAGGGGTAAAACCTAGAGAGCTCTCAGAATCTGCTCCTGTCCTCTCCTCTGAGCTGAGCTGGAAGCAGCCAAGATCCTGTCTTAAGAAGTTCCTGCCCACAGTGGAAGGTGCAGCTGGAAGCACTTATGCTGGAAACCCTGCCTGGGCGATGGTCCGAAAAATCACTGCCATATGTGTCCAGGGGGAGGGCGGGGCCCATGCTTCTTCCCCACCCGCTCGGGGCCTCTCTTTCCAGGGCGGCTCAGTCTCCACCCCCGGTGCCCCCTGAGGAGCTCCCTTTAGTTTAATCACTTTATTGAGCATCTAGAGTCCTTGCAACTGGCAGAGTCCTGGAAGTATAGATAGAAATCCAACTGGAGCTCCGTGCTGCAGCTCAGGGCCCTGTCAATCAGCAGCTGGGCCACGGTGTGATCAGGGCTGGTAGAGACTGGTAGGGAGGATCCAGTGCTTACAGGAGGGGGCGCAAGGGCCCCAGAGCTTCAGGAGCCTTGGGAAGAAGTGACCACACCGACACTTCTTTCATTTTCTTTTTAAATATTCATAGTACTTTACAATTTGGAATAATTGTAAACAGAGATGGTTGAATATACGGATTTGACAAATAATAACACTTGGATTTGTTTATTTCAGATCCTTTAAGAAAATTCTGAACTATTTCCAACAGAGGGAAAGTACAGAGAAATAGTAAATCAAATACTAATAGACTGAGGAAGTTAAGAGCTTCCACGCTGAAACCATCCTATCCGCCTCTACAGTGTGACACTGGAGGGTTACCTAACCTCTCTGAGCCTCTGACTTATTTATACACAACACACACACACACTTAACTCTCAAAGGGCAGCTGCCAGGATTAAGTTAAAGCTCTTAAAAAGACAAGAGCCTGACACTTAATAAACATTAGCTGTCGTTAATGTGCGTGACTGAGCTTGTCACATCTTCACATTTTCCCGTGTGTGTGTTCTAGATTTTTTGATAGAGAAAAATCTAATATCACAGAGGCCGTTCAGGAGCCCCATGCACACCCTTCCCTGGGCTGGCCACTAACAAAGAGTCAACGTGAGCCAGGTTGGTGGGCCGGGTGGCATGGTCCCTGGCTTTTGAGGAAGCTCTCCATGTGGTCAGGAGGGAGGTGACCCAGGGGCAGGGGAGGAGGCTGGAGAGGGGTCAGCGCACTTCACTCCGCTGCACCTGGAGCTCAGGTCCCTTCATAGACAGATGTCACATCCCACCCTCTCTCCTCTCCCTGGAAACCCTCAGGGTCCCTCTTAGTAGCCCCCTTCATAAAACAAACAGAGGATATGAAAAGACACCTCACCCTCTGGCTCCCCAGCCTGGAGAATCCCGTCCTGTGTGGGCCAGCTGCCAGGGAAGAGGGGAGGTCTGGGGGCAGCAGGAAGGGGGCTGGTCCCCTGAGATGGGTGCCACCAGGGCACTCTGGGGGCCACCCGGTGACTTCAGGCTGAGACCCAGACAGAGCAGGGATTTCCTCCTGGACCCAGCTCCTTGGGCCGGCGCTGGGGGACCCGCACTGGGGGGCCGGCTTGAGTGGAGGGCTTTCTGCCCCAGGTGGGTCTCTCTGCCCGGGGGGACTGCTCAGCACCATAGCCGGTCCCATAGCTAACCAGCCCCTAGTGGCTGGTCAGGCAGACGCAGTGGGAAGTTCGGGGTGTGAGGGCGTCCCAGCTCCTGTCACCCCTCAGCAGCGCCATCATTCTTTATCTTCGGATGCCCCTGCTTCGCTCCCTCTGCTGCTCCAGCATCCGTTCCAGCTGCTCTGAGGCCATCTCTCATCAGCTGCCTTATCTCCCCATGACTAATGCTCCCTTCCCCCAGCACGCAGCCTGGCAGGAGGCCTGCTCTGCGCAGGCCGCAGGCCACTGACAGCGCGTGGAGCTGCGGCAGCTGTTGGAGGGCAGTGGCCCCAGGGCCCCGCCTGGGTGAGGGCAGCCCCTCCCGTCTCTCAGAGCTTGTCCCCGAGGCCCCAGCCTGGAGGGCGCAGCTCACACACAGCCCTTCCAAGCACATCTCAGCACCTGTGGGCGTCTTCACTGTGCCAGGGCATCAGGCACTTCAGCCATGTGTCCTGGCCCTCAGGGTGGGGGCTGTTTACCAGAGACATGGTCAGCATATGATCTGAGCAATGGCCCTAACAATTCCTAGGGATGGGTTTAAGCACTCGGGGTCCCAGTTCTCCGGGTTTGCAACATAGGCCACACTAGTTTTGCACAAATGCAGCCTGTTCTCTGCTCAGCCCCTCTGTGACGGCCGGTGCACCCAGCAGTGCCTATGCCCATGACCTTCTGTGTCACCCTGGGCTGATGGTAATTGCACCTCTGAGCTAGCTGAGAGGTCAAACTCCCCCCACCACCACCTACCAAGGACCCAGTGACTGCTACTGGGGACACAGCCCAGCCCTCTTGTCTCAAGATCCAGAGAACCCTGTGGATTGGGCCAAGGTCAGCCTTCACCCAGAGACTTCCCTCGCCCTCTTGCAGTGTGCTCTCTCCATGAATCTCTGTTTCCCGTTCTGCATCCAGGAACCCAGGGCAAACTAAGTATCTACGTCACAGAGGTTTTGTGCAAGGACATATTGCTCGAAAAGCCTTTCATGAGTGCCTAACACTCAGCAAGTACCCAAGGGTCAGACTGATTCTCAGAAGCCATTATTAGGTGACAGAATGCAATGAGGGAATGGACAGGACAGGAGAAGGACTTGAAAGCCACGTTCTGGAAGTGGAGGGCCCAAGAGCACCCTCAGCAGTCCATGAGCCCAACTCCCCTACAAGGAAACTGAGGCCCAGACTCTGCAAAGACTCAGCAAGGCAAGGGCAGGGCTGGGGCCACATGATGCCTTGATTCCCCCACATCCTTCCTGTCCTTCTGGCATGTTCTGATACTGTTCTCCTGTCGCTTGTTGAAGCGTTGTTGACTTTAGATGCACCAGGACACTGAGAAGTGAGACCATGTCCATTGTGGATTCAGTTCCATGTGGACCTCCTGAGCACCTACTATGTGCTTAACACCTACTCTGCACTGGGGGAGGGTTATGCAAATCAGTTTTGGAGCCTAAAGCTGCATCCAAATCTTAGGTGGATCTCCTTCTCTCTTAATCTCTCTCTGACTGCGTTTCTTGAGAAATGAGAATACCTTGTGGGGTCATTGTGAGAATTAAAGATAACATAATTAAAAGCCTAAACAGGATTCCTGGCATAGCAGCAGTGATCTCTAACTCTGAGTCATTCTCATCATGACCTGTGAGGACAAGATGAGAAAAGCCCCTGAATAGAGATGATTCCAGAGCACTTGGCCATGTCTGCAGACGTTTCTAGTTGTCACAATTGGGCATGGAATTGCTCCCGTGTCTAGTGGCTTGAGGCCAGGGATGTGCTTAACATTCTAGAATACACAGGACACACACCTCTGCAGCAAAGAATTATCCAGCCCCCAAATATGCATAGTGCTGATGTTGGAAACCCTGCCCCAGAGTCAGCAGGCTGCAGAGTCTGACGTGTGTCTCTACCACCAACAGCTGTATGACTGTGCCAAGTTTCTTAACAGTTCCTGGCCTCAGTTTCCTTATCAGTTTTCCTTTTCAGGCCTAAATGAGGGCTTGGACTAGAGTGTCACAGTATATTCGCTATAATTAGAAATCAGAGAAAGGACACAGAAGCCATTTGATCTGAGGCTTTGGCATTTATAAGGGACCTTGGTGTAATTTCACTGGAGTGGAAAGGAGGTCACCAGCCAGATGCAGAGAGTTATAGAGATGGGTGCATGGGCTGGAGCTGGTAGGTATAGACTTCCTTGTCCA
>JAJEJO010002136.1:107599-179419 GCA_020662805.1 Glaucomys volans
CCCCCCCCCATCCATCCATCCATCCATTCATACATCCATCATTTGTACCAACTGAAATCTCTGGTTAGTGCCCAAACCAAGTTACAACAAAACTGGAAATTTTCAAAAGAAATCATGCACTGCCATCTCATCACCTTACCTAATGAGTAGTTTTCCATCTCTCCTTCCAGACCAGCATGTTTCAGTGCTGTAGACATAAAACAGGTTCTTTTTTCTATTGTTTTATATCATGTGAAATTGTACCGTGGCATTTTCCATGATATGACATCATTGTTGCATTTTTCATTTTTTCCAGAGTGAAGATAACCTCATTGCTTTTTCCTGCTTGTAAAAAGGTGTTGTGTTCTTTTATCTTAACGCAGACAAAAAGAACTCAATCCCTATTTCCCACCTTACCCTTCAAATAATGAGGTCAGTCTTTTGGTGACTCTTCATTCACAAAAAAACTCTGTGAGTTTGTGGGTTTGCTGATTTGCTCATTGTTTTATATAAAAATGAACATTATCAAACTTTCAGCTCATTTTTAACCTTGAAATAAAGATTTTCTTATTGCCAAGGTTGCTATGCTTGAGTGTTTGTGTCCCCCTAAAATGACCCCCAACATGATGGTATTGGGTGAGACCTTGGAAGGTGATAATGTCATGAGGGTGGAGTCCTCATGAGTGGGATTCGTGGCTTTCTTAGGAGGTCTCAGAGAGCTCCCTTGTCTCTTCTGCCTTGTGAGGACACTGTGAGAACCAGGGAGTAGATCTTCACCAGACACTGAATCTGCTGGTGCCTTGACCTTGGACTTTGTAGCCTGTGGTATTTGCTGTAGTAGCCTAAACAAATGAAGACAAGGTTGGCCATTGGACAATAGCACTGTGGATGGGAAGCCAGAAAGGCATGGAAGCTGCTAGAAAGAGGGAATGCTAGGGATGCACAGTGGATTTGGTTCCAGAGACTGCTAGAACACAGAGCCACGGCAGGATAGCTTATATACAGACATGTGTTCTCCCAGAATCCAGGAGCCTGGAAGCTAGAAATTGGGGTTTTGGCAGGATCCTGGTTCTCTGAAGGCTCTAGAGCAGAATCTTTCTTGCTGCTCGCTGGCTTCTGATAGTTGCCAGCAACTCTTAGCCTTCCTTGAAGGACCCCAGACACATGACTGTCCTCTCTGACTCACTCCTTGACATTCTCCTCTTCCACTCTGGGTGTCTGTGAACAAATTCCCCTCTCACAAAGGCACGGTCATTAGATTAGGCATGCTCTACTCCAGCATGACCCCATCTCAGCTTGACCACATCTGCAGAGATCCTGAACCTTCATCCTGAACCTGATCCTGTTACCTTCATAGGTAACAGGACTCAGGACTTCAACCTGTCTTTGGGGGACACGTGATGCAAATCATAACCAGCAGGAACTTTCCAGGATGAAAGAGGAAGAGGTTGGAGAATTGAGGACTCTCTCCAACACGAAAGGGAAGGAACTGGCCAGAATAAAGACACCAAGATTCTGGGGCTGAGACGGGAGATGAGGAACTCACTTCCCCTAGCAACTCGCGTCTGTGTTTTATTAACCTCCTGGTGCTTTGCAAAGAGGGCCCAGGATTCATCACAGAGCCCGCTGTCTGTCGTCCCCACAGGGCCCCTTCCCTCCGGCCTGCAGCTGCCAGCTGCCGTGCGGTCCCCACAGCCTGGCTGCAGCCTCCCGTTGTCTGCTCTTCCCCAGATTCTTGGTTGGCTGCCACCTAATTTCTTTTCGGCCTGGACTAATTTCTTACCGTCGTCAGGCTGGCGGGAAGCATCGCTAATTCCCAAAGTCCTTCCATATGGTCAGTTCAAGCCCTCCATCTGCAAAGCGCGCATTTCCTCTGGTTTATCCTTGCAGCAGGGTGGTGTTATCGTGAGCCTCCGGGAGCACAGAGAGCATCCAGATGTTTTGCCCCCCCACCCGCTTCTGCTGTTCCTTTCTTCTGCCTGGGTATCCTTCCACTAGACTTGCTACCAAGGTTACATTTTCCAAGGTGGCATGAAGAGAAGTTCCAGGGAAGCAGGAAGACAGTCAAAGGAAACTTGAAGTCTCTCTGCTGGAACACATGAAGGTCAGAAAGTCTGGAACCTTCCCGGGGCCTGGCTGGGATCAGATCTGGGTATGATGGGCCAGCATGTGACCAAAATCAGCATGATCATCACTCTTGGCCAGCTTGGATCTTGGAGCAGAGGGGACAGTCACAAAATAGCAGTCAAGCGGCTGAGAATAATGAGGCTTCTGCTCATTAACTTAGTCCCAGGCAAAGCCCTGCCACCGTCTGATCTTGCTACTGCAGCCTCTGCATAGTTGAGGGCATTCTGACTCTTCTCCAGCATTTAGAAGTCGCTCAGCCTTTGCGCTCCTGCTTCTCGTCGCTGCCTGGAACCTTCCATAATCCCTAGCATGCGTCACCTGTCCTGTGCTTGCCATTTAATCACCCACCCTCCTGGGTCTTCTCTGCTGTGTCAGCAGCCACTTCTGAGAAACACCTGGGATCAAGAACCAACGAATAGAGCTCCGATTCAATCTAAATCTGAAATAACAAAAAAATCCAGTGAAAGTCTTCAACCAGGAAGTGCCAACTTGAGTGGGACGGAAGGAGACCTTGCCCAGGCATGAGAGGCACAGGGTTGGGCCATGGGCATGGCAGAGACAGAAGGGGAGTACCAACGGGCTTAAAAGAGGTGTCCGGAGTTGTTTATACCACCTCATCTCTTGCCGCCAAATCATACCTATATTCCATGGAACTAACTGGAAACTTTGCCACTTCTGCTCAATATCAGAGTAATATTGATAGAAAACAACGGACCCAGTTTAACCTAGTGACCACCAAAGGAGGTAGTGGGGGAGGCACTTAATAGCTCACACAGCTCAGAAGAGAAAGATGGTTCTGGTTCAGGTTCAGCAGGATTCAGGGGCTTGGTTAGTGTTGACAGGGCTTTTGTCTGTTCCCAACTGGAGCTTCTGTGACAGACAGGATTCTTCCATGCATCAGCCCAGCTGACTTCTTGGTCTTCACTGGCCACCCCTGAGCTCACACACAGCATCCCCTCCAAGGCCCAGTCTGCCTCAGAGTTTCAATCCTTGCACCAGTTTCCGACCAGGGAGGGAAATGCGGTTCTCTGATTGGTGAGGATTTTATCCTGAGATCTGCTTGCCAAGAAAGAAAAGAGGGTACTGAGCAGACCAGCAGACCAGCACGGGCCACTACCACCCTATTACAAGGGTGGTATTACAAGAGCCATCCCTTCAGTCACAGGTGCCACCTCTACCTGGGGCACTTCAAATCCCTGCCCACACTCAAGCTGCATTCAAGACACAAGCCTTCCACGCACCCTAAACCCATACCTGCCCATGAAGCCTGGTGCACACCTGGGCGCCTTAGCTTCTCACCCACACTCCTGCTCCTTCCCTTTCTTAGCAAAGCCCTCACCGTTGCAAGATTCATAACATCAGGGATCATGTCCTGGCCATCTCGGGATCCCTGACCTCTGCAGGCATGTTTGGTCCTCTGTCAGGGCTTGGTTGGTCCTCTGTCAGGGCTTGGTAACTTCTGGGGGCCACATTCGTGGTGTTTGGGGTGATGTGCAGGACTTCCCTGGCTGGATGGAGAATCTGGGGTGCTGTCACCTGGCCAAGTCACTGATTTGTCCACAATCCTCGAAAATCTCTCACACCCTAGACATTCAGCAAGAACTTTGCCTTCTCTATAGTGATGAGTAACGAAATTCAGACTAACACACCTGGTCCACACTGCATGTCACACTTGGAAAGTGTTTGTCTTTTACACGTTGGATCTGAGAATCCTGAGGTTGTGGGGGCCAACTTGAATTCCCAGGGCTAAAAACTTCGTGGCAATACTGAACTTGTGTCCCTGTAGAGCAGCCTTGTAGTGACTAGGGGACGCATGCTACCCAGAGGACACTTTGGCCATCAGACCTGGTCCCCTCTCTGGGACCACAAGGCAAGAGGCCCCTCCCTTTGAAGTGACCATTTCACTTCCTGGTCACTCACTAGTCTCTCGTTGGTACCCATGGTCATTAACGCAATCTTTCATTTAAGGCCTAATTTATCCAAGACAGGCGGGTCCCTTTCTCACTGAGCTGACACCTTTGGAGGAGAGACATGGATAGAAAGCCATTAAATTAAAAGGACAGATAAAAATTTCACAGGGGCCAAGAAAAAAAGAAAGCAGGTATAATTTTGATAGAGCATTTTGTGGAATTTGGAGAAGGGGCTTGGTCAGGGCAGAGCCGGAGGACTCCCTGAAGAGCCCAGTGGAGAGAGAAAGAAAAAAGGAAGGACTAAGAGACTGCACTCTGGGGAATGGAAAATGTGTCTCTGTGCTTTTTAACAAGATGCGCGGCCATTTAGAAAGGAGGGATAGGCAAGCCTCTAGCGAGAACGCAGGCACACAGATTGGGTCAAGGGCAGCATCCTTAACATCATCAATGAGCAAACAAAAAGCCCCATTTTTTTCTTTAATGGGAAAAGATGTAAACAGACTTTTATAGGAAAGAAAATGCAAACAATGAAGAAGAAATATCCAATTTAACCAGTGTCTGAATGATGCAAACCCAAATGACAATGAGATGCAGGGTGGCTTTGGGGAAGTCCGCTATCAAAAAATACATTGTTCAAAAACCACAGAGTTGATGAGACTGTAGTGAGGTGGGCATTCTCATAGGAAATTGCTGGAAAGTACCTTAAATAAAAGGGAACATTTTTTAAAATAACTCATACCCTTTAATCCGTTAATCCCACTTAGAATCTGTCTTACAAGAATAGTTCAACGTGTTGGCACTGATTCATCTGAACTTAAATACTTGTGAAATATTGAAAGTAGCCTTCTCGACCCTGCAGATGATGGGTGGCTTCCGGGAGATACGTCACGTGATGGACTGTTACGCGGCTAACAGAAACTATATATTTGATGATATTTTGATAGTGGGGAAATGCTTGTATAATAATATTAAGTGGAAAATTCTAAAATCATAATTAACAGAGAGTGTAAAATCATTTAAGAGTATGGATGCATATTATATATGGCAAAGTGAATCATTGGATAGAAATGTGCATAGAAAGATTATTAGACATTTTCTCTTAGTTGTCAAAGCATGGGTGCCTCGTTTCCTTTTTTGTATATTCCCAGAGATGTTTTGGGTATGGCTTTTAAAATCAGATAAAGGCAGAAAATGGTTACATTGCAAATAAGGGCTCCTTTCTGTCTTCAGATTTATGTTGGATACACACACACACACACACACACACACACACACTCCCTTTCTTCCCTCTGCCATCTCTGTGGCTGCATTTCCAAGACTCTAACCCTCACCAACCTGCAGAATGGCCTGAGTATGGCCGCCATTCCCTTGAATACACCGTGAACCAGACGCATAAAGAGGATGCCGCAGTCCAAGTGGCTTCCTTCACCCAAGTTACGACTTCACCAAGGGTGCTGCCCTTGGCAGTGAGGGGTGAAGCTTCTGTACACCGTCTAGCTGTTCAACACACATTCATTACACACCTGCTCCTGCAAGGTCAGGGCCTGTTGTGCCCCAGGAGGACCATGCTCATCATGATTTCAGAATTATCTGCACCTGCACATTCTTTTCTTCTGTCTTCAGTGGGGGCCAGTCCTTTCCCTTCGAGAGCTATTTTTAACTTACATTTGAATTATTTTAAAGAGACACAATTTATTTGAAGTTAAGGGTCTGATTCCAGGAGAGCCAAATGGATTGATCATACAGGCCGTGAGGAGCCTAATCCTCATGCCTACAAAGAGGTTGGTTTCTTTTATGTGACTTAGAAGCGAGGAATCCAGAAATAGTTTGGCCCTTGACAGTGTGAATAAAACAATGTGCAAATCCGCCAGGAGCCCTGCAATGAGGTAGAAAGCAAATGAACTTAGAGCCAGATGACCCAAGTTCAAAGTCAACTGACTTGTCTGAGCTGCAGCACACCCAGTTATAAATGGGGGACATGGTCCAGACCTGCCCCGGCTCTCTGAGCATCTGCCAGGACACATCCCAGAGGGGCCTTGAAGAGAGGCTGGCATGCACTTGACCTCTCCGTGAATGCCCCTGTGACCTTCCTTGGGCTGCTACTTGAAGGAACAGGATGTGAAATGGTCGAGAGCCAGATCAGTCCTGTCGCTCACCCACAGAAGGTCTTTTTGAACAAGGGGTTCAATCTTCCTGAGCTTCGGGTGCACATCTGCAAAACTGATGATGACAATACTGCTGTGGGGCCAGCTGTTCTCCCCACAGGTGAGGCACACATCCGGTCTCGCCCCCAGAGCCTGGCAAAGTCCCCGTCTACTCACTGAATTGCTTAATACATTTTCTCCTGGTTGCAAAAAATGGCCTAAAAATCACACAGGAAAGATATGGTGTATATGGTATTTTTAGTCTTGAACTTTAAGGGTGGGCAGGCAGCTGTGTCCACTTCGGATCTCCATCCTCACCCACCACCCCACACACATTCTGAGCTAAGAGCTCCCATAGGCAGTGATCACACCAGGCCAATGCCGTGCCTGGCAGGCCAGGGCCCCGTGCCCTGGTGCTCCAGCCGATCTCCCTGGTGCTGATGCTGTTGGTGACCCCTCTCTCGGCAGATCCTTCAAGCCTGACTTCATCCTGGTCCGCCAGCATGCCTACAGCATGGCCCTGGGCGAAGACTATCGGAGCCTGGTCATCGGCCTCCAGTATGGAGGGCTGCCTGCCGTCAACTCCCTCTACTCCGTCTACAACTTCTGCAGCAAGCCCTGGGTGGTAGGTGATATCCCAGGTCCCCCTAAAGGGAAAAGAGGGGTAGTGGGTGGCCTCCCAGCCTTGAAAGGGGTCCATTTCACCACCACAGGGGCTTTAGTTGGGAAAAGAATCTCATTTAAGCATTCTGGGGCCCTCTTGAGATTGCTGCCTAACAGATATCATGTAATGGCATGTGACACTACAGTGTGATGTCCTGACAGCAGTCATGCAGTGGTGACTTACTGTTCTTAGTGCTCCCTGGTCATGGTATCGCTATTGTTAACAGCAGACATCGTTTAGTGAGCACTTACTATAGGACAGAAAATCATGCTACCTAGTAACAAACCCTCCCAGGGAGTGGTGAAGCCATCGCTCTCCTCCCTTGGAGACTTGATTTCTCCTCGGTTATTCATTAGTTTCATTCATTCGCTTGATTTGTTGGAACTTCCATCCAATACTACCAATAAAGACAGCTTTTCCTAAAATAGCCCCCCCCCCCCCTAACTGCTTTATGTTTCCCCCCAATTCTGATCTGCACCGAGAACACCATCCACTCATTTATGCATTATCAGCCTCCCTCACTAGAAGGTACTCAGTGATGCGACAAATGACTTTGAATGCACACTGTGTTCCGGGGACTGTTTGAAGTCCCAGGAACAGAGCAGGGGCTGAATCAGACCTGGGGCCCTGCCCAGCCTGTGGATCTTACATTCCAATGGGCCCAAGCACTTGCAGGACCTTCATGAATAGGCCAACTATGTGATCTGTCCTGTGATAAGTACCAGGGGGACACGCAGGAGGGACAGAGGACAGGAAAGTGGAGGCCGTGTGTACAGAAGGCGCTCTGGCAGCTCTTGGCCGCCTGCTCCACCCTGTCCGACTGGCTCTCTGTGGCCCTGTGATGGGGTGGGGCAGCGCTGGGGCTCTGGAACCAGGGGCCGCTCCAGGTCTCTGCGCTTCTGAGCTGTGTGCCCTAAGCAGACCTCCTCCACCTGTCAAACCCCTCTTCCTTCTTTGGAAAATGATGATAATATTAGAGGCTTCTGGTCTGGTTTCTAATTCATACATGGAAAGGGCGTATCCTGGTGGCTGGCACAACCCACCCTCAGGAAATGGTGATGGTTATCATTGTCTCTTGTACCTGGAACAAGTCTGTGCTGAGCTTTATTTATTGGAGGACAACCTGCACTAATTGAATAGTCTTTACCACCATAACCAGGGTCCTGGGCTCCTTCTCATTTTGCCCTAACTGAGCCTCTTGGCTCATGGCATCTAAGATTCAAATGCTGCTACTAGGAAAGGGTCCTTAATAATAGCAGCCCCTCTGCCGTGTTTTTCCACAAAGTTATCATGCTGGTGGCAACTTGACCTCTCTGGCCCTCACTGTGCACTGTCTGAGCCCTCGGTGTGAAGTTTGTGTTTTATCATCAGAACTACCTCGATGAGTGGCTGCTGCTAATATCCCCATTGTACAGATGAGGAAACCGAGGCCCGTGTAGCTACTAGTAACTGGTAGCCTCTCCCAAACTTGCACAGAATTACTCTCCCTCTCTGACTCCAGTTCTCTTACCTGTGAAGCAAGGGACCCCCTACCCCACATCATTCCCCCTATTTCTGAGTCCTCCCAAACCCTCTATGTTGACTCTAGTTGTTACACCCTCCGGCTGTACCTCAAGTTTGCACAGCAATCCTGGACTGAGGCAGGAAGTTCCTATGCTCCCTGTTGTCTCTGTCCAGGCTTAGTACTGAGTTACCCCCAAGCCAGTCTACATAAGGCTTGCCCCCTAACTTCTGGGCACCTGCACCCACAGCAAATTGCAGCTATTTTCTTTCTTCTTTGGTAGGGGGTTGGGGTGGTACCAGGGATTGAACTCAGGGGCCCTCAACCACTGACTCACATCCCAGCCCTATTTTGTATTTTATTTAGAGACAGGATCTCACTGAGTTGCTGAGGGCCTTACTTTTTTGAGGCTGACTTTGAACTCACAATCCTCCTGCCTCAGCCTCCAGGGTTGCTGAGATTACAGGCATGCACCACTACACCCAGCTTATTTTCTTTTGGATTAGAATCTGACTTGCTCTTCTCTGCAGCTTTTCTTCACCTTTTGGGTGGATTCTAAGCTCCTTGGTCTGCCCTTAGGGGTCCCGGTCGCCTAGGACGGATCACCCTCAAGACTCCTCTCGCCATTCCCCGTGCCTGAGGCCACTTGTCCTGGCAGCCTCTCAGGGTCTTCAGCACACACTGGCCTCACTGAAGGCCCAGAGTCCCCAAGCCCCTTTTACATCATCTGCTCTAGGGACCCTCCCCGAGCCCCATTCTGACTGGCTCCCTGGTCCCAGAACCCCTTTGCTTTACTCCAGCAAGACACCAGCACCTCAAATGTGCACTTGAAGTCTGTCCCCCAGCTTCAGTTGTTGCCCCAGTAATCTGGCAAAGCCCAATACTGGCAGAAAGCCTGAGCTTACCCTCTCTCCCTCTGGAGGCAGGACTAATCTACACTCCAACCAGGAAGTGCATGGGCGGGGGGAGGGGGGGGACATGGCTGGAGCCATTGGAAATGAGCAGAGTTGGAAAAGCAGAGAAAATGTGTGTCAATGACAACACCTACCATTCCAGGGCTCCCACAGGCCAGGTGCCGCTCTGTCATGCACCCTTAGCGCTGCAATGTGGTAGGATCCCTCTGGCTTACCATTGAGGAAACCAAAGTTCAGAAACCTACAGTAAGCTCCCAACTCACACAGCTAGTAAGGGACAGACCCAGGTTTTGCACCCAGGATTGCTGGATCCAGTGTCTATACCAACAACTACCCCACTGTGCTGCTTCTCTAGAAAGAAAGGCATTGCCAACAGGGATGGCATGAGCGCCAGCAGGTTGTGGATGACCTTGTGTGAAATGCTGAGGATGTAGTAAGTGCTCATTAAATGTGGTTGAGCTGAACCCAGAGTTCTGCCTACTTCCTAGTTCTTGAGCTGGAATGGAGGGGTCAATGCAGCTAGGTGACGGACGGGCTAACTGTCCAGCCAAGGAAACAGGCCTTTATCAAGGGGAGGGAAAAGCTACTGGAAGTCAGCCTCATAGGGTCAGATGCTTGACCCCCAGGACCAAGTGGGTGGTTTCACCTAGCAGGTGACTAACGTTCTTTCCCTCTCCATCCTAGTTCTCGCAGCTCATTAAGATCTTCCATTCCCTTGGCCCTGAGAAGTTCCCACTGGTGGAGCAAACCTTCTTCCCCAATCATAAGCCAATGGTAAGTCACCGTGTCTACTCTGTTTCTTTTGGTGATATGGAGAATACAGAAATCTGTGTCCTTGGTCTCTTTGGACTGGGAAGTTGGGCTTGGGAGTCATGCCCTGATTTCCTGGACTCTGAGGAAGAGCCACAGGGTCCTGTGGGAATGTCTTGCTTTCCTAGAGGAAGAGTCATTTATCCGAGGGAAATGCAGGTTATGGGGCAAGTGACCAGGTGGACAGCAGTCCTTGTGGCTTTGGAAATGATCAGCAAGCCAGGGGATCTGGAGTGTTGGTCCCTGAGGCTGAGGACAGAGGAAAGGTGTTTCCGGAGAGCTTGTTGGTTTCACTAGGGCCCTTGCCGGGACCCGGTTTCAACTCTTACTTTAATAAAAGCAGTGATATTTCATCTGTGCTGATTATCAAAAGGTGACTTCCTTGTGTGTTCTCTTTGTTTCCCAACTTTTGAATATGCCTGTGGTTATCTCTGGGAAGCAGTTGGGGACTTGGCTCAGGGTGCATGGTTTCTCCTCCCACTTGGAAGGTACCTGGGTGGGAGAAGTTAATGTCTTCTTGAGCCGGGCAGTTGGGAGCTAGGTGGGGAGTTCTGGCAGCTGGACGCAGCCTGCTTCCATGGTTGGTGGTCTTAAACCGGTCAAGGGAACGCAGGGCCATGGCTCTGGACTTGGCCTTGTGGGGAACATGAGTTTTGAAGAAGATAATGAGTAGTGTATCTTGTAGTCCCCAAGGACTGTGGCCAGGTTGTAGAGTGCTAAGCTCAGACTTCCGAGCTGGACAACCCTGTTGGAGACACCAACAGGGGAAACTGCAGGCTCCAGGCGGGAGCCATTCACCAGGCAGAAGTTTCCCACTGATTTTCTTCCCCTGTATCTGATGTGTGAGAGTCACAGACTCTGGGGTGTGCATAAGGACACAGGTGTAACCCCAAAAGTGTGAACGTGATGGAGGAAATTCAGGGCTGATCTTCAAGCTAGCCTGAGCTCGAATCCTAGTTTCATCTTCGTACTGGATCTTGAACCATGATTTGATCTGTGAGCCTTGGTTTTCCTCAACTAGAAAACCTCCTGGGGTTGTTGAGATTCCACGTGATCGAGTGTATAAATGCTGTGCTGGGCATGTCACGGGGTGTTCAGAGTAGATCTAGGACCTGCTATTTTAGGAACAGAGGCTGTCACCTGGAACGCTGTCAAGGGGGGCACGACACCTGGGCCAGTGGGCTGCCCGAGGGTGACGGCCCCCCCTAAACTCTGGAAGGGGATCTCCGGTTATCATGGGGCCTCATGAGCTACTGTTCTCCCCAACCAGGCTGAGCAGCCCTCGGAATTTCCAGAAGGCCAGTGACACCCAGGACCACTGTCTGTAGGTCTCCCCACTCCTCCTTCCCCAGGAGGCGGTGATTCATAGGAAGGGAACATGGAAGGCCGAGCCAGGCCCCAGGCTGGCGGTCCCTGTACCACCCCTAGGTGATGAGATGGAGATCCAGATGCTGCAGAACTAGGGAGAACTCCACAATAGGAGGGAGCAAAGACCAAGCAAGCGGGGCCAGCAGGCACAAGGGAACCTCCCGCCAAGGGAAGGGCTTGGGGCAGGGCGGCCCAGACATGGAGGGTGGGAGTGGGCACAGGCCTGGAGGAGGCAGGCGGGGCAGACCTCCAGGGCCCAAGGCAGTCAGTAAACAAAAAGGCAAGGGACAGCAGGGGTGTGATAGAAATAAAACCACTTTACTGTTTAGAATAGAGGACACACAGTAAAAAGTGAACAGTCTGCAACATCACAAGACATTGTACATTCATGGAGTATAAAATTCATAAATAACATGGAGGAAACTGTAAACAGCGCTACGAAATTTAGCAACAAATACATTCCTTCCAGACAGGGTTTCTGTTTTTGTTTCTCCCTCTGGTTGGTTTCTCTCCATCACTTCTGGGGTTCAGCACAGCAGACTGGCTAAAGGAAAGGTGGAGGAAAGGTGGAGAAGGCCCGTCCCCAAGCACGAGACAGGTCTCCCCCTTCTCACCCCAGAGCCAATTTGGAAGCTGTTGGCAGCCACCTCCCCACGTTCCCCTATTTTGTTGGCTTTTGGTATTAGATTTTTATCATGTTTCTCTCTGATACAAATACTCAAATCATTTTACTTTAGGTGGGTAAGAGCCAAACACCTGAGTGACATCTTGGAGCAATCCACACTGTCCAATGTCATGCAGAAGGTGAAGGAGAAGGGATGAGGCAGGGAAGGGAACTGACCCCGGAGGCCAGCGTCTCCTGGACAGAGTGATTCCAATGGTGCTCCGTGGGCTGCAGCTCAGTGGCCATGAGGCAGCTTGGGACTGGGGGGTGGTAAAGAAGAGAGATCTTCTAGCGTGACCTACCCTGGTCACAGCAAGAGCCTGGGCTTCCTTGATTAGGAGGCAGAAGAGGTGCCCAGAGGCAGAAAGAGAAGTTGGAACCACAGTTCCCATGGCCCTGGATTTTGAGGGGAAATCATGGCTTCCCAATGGGATGGGGAGACAGGACTTGAGGGGAACAGGAATAGGAGTTGGTGGAGATGACCCAGGGCCAGCTGATACAAAACAAGGACATGAACACACTGTGTTTCCTTCTCCTTTGTGCTCAGGGAATCCCTGGGACTCTAACAGGGAGGAGACTGGAGGAGTATCCCCAATACTAGCTCCTTCCAGTTCCCCCCGTTTGCCAGTCTGGCTGCCTGCCCAAGTAGAAGTGTTTTACCCTCAATTCCACTGTAGAATTTGATTCAGGAAAATGGTGGCATGTGGGTTTCATTTTTTTTTTCTTTTAAACACAACGTACACATATTACAGCCTACACATGACACAAGATTTAGCAAAATAAAACATTCACGATATGTTTGAAATAACAGAAGTGTCTCAGCTACATAAATGACTTCAAATTACACAGTAAGTGAACAGGTGAAATAAACAAAGCTATAGCTTATAGAAAGCTCAAAAACCGCCCTCTGACAACGCCGCTTTGCAGAACACCCTTCTTTGCCCAGGACCCCCCCACCCCCACCCCAGGGCCTAGCAGATGGGGCAATGGTTTTGCCAACTTATTGACTCTGCAGGGAAACTTCAGGCATTTCGTGATCAGGCCTCACCCCAAGTCCCTTCTTGTGTCAGTGGGGGTGACCACAGCAGAGACTGGGAATGGCCAGATGCCTCCCAGACGCTGATGTCCACTTGTGGGAGGAGGCTTGTGTGCGCTGGGTCAGGAGCTCCACCTTGCCAGACTCTGAGGTTGAAATAGATGATCCCAAACCAAGTCCGTGGCTCACTCCTTGGAAACCACCAGTGTGCTGGCCTCAGCTCCTTCTGCTCACGCTGCCCCACGAAGAGGGCCAAGCCTCCCACAACCCCCTGGCCAAATGGCATGACCACAAGGGGAAGGTCTCAAGATAATGAAATGATCCCGAGGAAATCCAACACCAGTGCCTCGTTCCCCCTGCTGCCTGGGTGTTTGTGTGTGTGTGAGACACTTCTTCTTGTCTACTTCTGTTCTGGTTTTTTCTCCTCTTGTTACAATTGGCACCTCTGCCTCCTAAAGTGGAATGAACTGAAGATACAAATACTAACTAATGCATGATAAATACCCATAATCTGAAAAAAGGGACAGAGAGCAATCATGTTAAAGGTCACCATCCTACCATTCCCAGTAAAATATACATCATCACCTACTCTCAGCATCTCACTTTTGAAACTAAAACTTAAAATAATTTTATTTAATAGGAGAATTTATATTATAGTTTTATTTCAAAAAAATCACAACAAAAACCCTACAGCTGATTCCAGAGTCGGCCTTCCCCAGTGACCACCCACGTTATCTCCATGAGGTTAGGACCTGAGCAGGTGGCATCCACCCACCAGTGAGCTGGGGAAGAAGAGCAAGCTGTCCCCAAGCCCAGGAGAGGTGGCCACCGAGCTGAGGCTGGACACTCTGCAGCTGTCCCGAGGCCCCTGACCCACAGAATCTCCACTGCCACCTGCCAAGTCAGTGAGGCAGTTAAGTGACAGCCCCCAAACACGCAGCAGAAGAAAAGGAGCGGGACAGAAGCCAGAGGACCCCGGTTACAGGGAAGAGAGGGTGCTGAAGGTGTTCAGGATTTCAAATTTTAATTAAAATGAAAATAAAGTCAACTTGGAATGTCATGATTTTCTTCAAACAAGCAACAACAACAAAATAGAAGAGATTAAACTATTGGCGTATTTAACAGCATTGAATAGAATTCTGTGTCCTGTAAAAAATTAGCTTATATCCCCGCGTGGGCATATGCAAATGTGGATACAAACACGTCCCCCCAGGTGAGCTAAACACTAGTTTGGAAATAGTAATCTCTACCCAAATCTATACGGCTATACCTGTGGCTAGTGTAAAGTGTGTATTTCTCCGATTTACATAAAGGCAAGTTCCGGGCCAGACCTCCCCAAGAGTGTCCCAGGACAGCTTCAGGGAGGTGGGAAGGGGAAGGACATTCATCTCAGTCTTTCACCTGAGCTTGCGCACAAGGAAGCAAGCTGCCCCCTGACCACAGGCAGATGTTTAGCTCATCACCGACTAAGAGAGCTCTGCAATGCTGGCCAGACTCAGGCACATCTGGTCAACCCGAGCATCCCCAGGCTGGGAGAACCATGTGCCAAGTCATCTGAGACCCTCTCCTACAGTCTGCTCCTCCCCTCCTGCACTCTGGCCTGCAACTCAGACGGACAGGTACTGCATGTCCTCTGGGAGTAAGATCTTCCACCTACCCCACGTCTGCCTCTTGCTGCCCTGGACTGATCTGGAAAGAGCCAGCCTCCTGACAACTTCCTTGTCTGTGTCCTTTATGTACTGGGTGCAGGAGGGCGTGGGGAGGAGGCGTGGAGACGGTCAAGTGGGAGAGAAGGGAAAGGAGGAGGGATTACAATGCCCGGATGTGGTAGCTTTTACGATTTCTGTTTTCCTAAAAAAATAGAGATTATCTATCACGAAGAAGAGAAGCAGACACTCCTCCTTCTTTCTGGAATGGACCAGAAATTCCCAGGTGGAAGTGGGTGCTGTAAAAACCAAAGAGAAGGGGCGACGGGGCCAGGAGGAGAGTCCAAATCAACTCCACAGACAGCACAGGCTTTCCGTTAAGTGTTCGAAGTGCTAAATTTGCGAGAAAACAGGCACTAATTTCATTGTCATCATCTGGGAAGAGTTAGTGTCCGAGGGAAGCTCAGCGGGAAGGGAGGGGGTGAGGCGGGGGAGGGTCTGGGCTCAGGGGTCTGTGGCATTGATGATGCTCTTGTCCGGGGGGGCCCACCCTCGGTACCAGCTGCAGTAGCCACCTTTCTGCCGGATGCAGGCGTAGTGTTTGGACTGGTAGCCAGGGTAGCCGAAATTGGAGAGCATGTCGGTCCAGAGACACTCATTCTTGGAGGTCACAAAGCAAGGCAGGTAGTAGCAGGACTTGATCTGTAATAAGATCCAACAACAGTTAGTGGACCCAGTCTCCATCCAGACCCTAGGAGCACGGCAGGAGATGCACGAACACACCAGTGCTTTAGTGATAATATAAGTAACACTGGTTCACGTTTATTGATGACTGTGACATACCAGAGACTGAGCTTCTATGTTATTCCCCTTAATTCCCATTACAGTTCCATTTCCCTCCAAGCTCAGAGAGGTTAAGTAACTTGCTCCAGGTTACACAGCCAGAAAGTAACAGATTGGAATAAGGAGAGGAGCTCTCAGCTGGTTCCGAGAACTGAGGAATTCGAAAGATTAAAGCACCAACTTTGGAGTCCAGCTGTTATAGGCTGGAAACGAGACTCAGCAAGCTGTGTGGCCCAGAGCCTGTTATCCAAGTTCTATTTCCTCCTCTATAAAATGGGGATGATAGTCATTAAAACCGCACAAGGTTGTTCTGAGGATCAAGGGAAAGAGTGGCCCAACTCCCTCCCTCAGCAGCCAGGTTGAGCCTTGGCACTGTACTAGGGTGGGTACTGGTTGATGAGACCCTCTATGGCAACTGCTATCCGCAGTCCTGAGTCAGCCTGACTGCCTGGGGTGGGGGCCCGTGGGTCAGCTGCCAAAGTGAGCCCAGATGGGACTTCCTGGCAGCACCTGCAGCAAGAATCCCATCCCTGCCACTGCCCTGAACTGCCTGGAGGGGCCAGGGGTGCTGGAGAGCCCTCGTGCCCCGGGAGCTGCCCAGTGGGTAGGTGGAGGTGGCAGAGAGCAGCGAGGCCCTCTTCCCTGGCCTTCCCACCTGCCCAGCCTGGGAGCCACATTCCCACCCCCTGGGCCCTGGCCGGCACATGCCTTTCCCAGCACAGGGCCTGGCGTGGCAGGAGCCGGTGCCCTGGGGCTGCAGCCCCCGCCATGCCCCCCAGGCCTACCTTGCAGTTGCAGCCCAGGTGGTAACGATAGTTCAGCCCCTTGCGCTGGGACAGGGTGAGCTGGTCCCACCTCTCGACGAAGTTGCACAGCCCTGTGTACATCTTGCCGTCGTAGACGCGGCCTGGAGGAGGAAGCCAGAGCCGTTTGGTCCAGAGCCCAGCCAGTGGGAGGGAGTCCGCCCTGCTGCGCGCCTGCTGAGGCCAGGAACCGGGCTAGGTGGTTTTCAGACCCACGGTTCTGTTTCACCTTCCTCAGCCCCTTAGGGTCAACTGCAGCCCCGTTTGCCACACAATAATGAAGCTTGAGAGGACAGCAGCCTGGCCACCATATCAAACCCGTTAGGTCCCAGGGCAAGGCCTGGAGACTGACTCTTCGCTCCCCTCCCGGTGGTTTTGGTTTCCTTACTACACTGACCGCCTACCGGTGACACCTTCAGACACAGGCCTCACAGGCTGTCTGCAAGGTGCACAGAGACAGAATTTGCATTTATGGTAAAGCTGAGAAACTAGAAATCTAGAGAGTCCATGATGGACCTGAAACCCAGCCTCAGTGTAGGAGCCTCCAAAGGCCCTGTCCAAAGTGTGGAGGAATTTTGGACTTGACATTGGAGACTCCTCACCATCACTGGACAAGGGCTAATATCCTCAGGACATGGCTGTCCACAGACCTGTCAGAAGTGAGAGAACAGTGGGCCTTGGCCTTGGTACTACTGGGGCCATTACCTGTCAGCAGGTACTGGTACTTGTTGACCTCCAGCTTAAGGCCACAGAGACTTTCGGAGGCTTCTGTGTGGATGTACTGAACGTGGGGCATCTTGGTGAAACCTCGGTACATCTGTGGGCAGAAGGAAAATCATGAGAAGAGACCCAGGGCCTGGCAAGCACACTGTCCTCTGAATTAAAGGATCGGGTCCACTACTCAGCCATGAAGAGGCTGGTCATGGACCTACCCACCCAGGACCCCCTTCACCCAGAGGAGGCCACCTGTCCTCTTAACTGAGTTAGGTTTGTGCCTTCCCAGGGGACCCTGTCCTGCCAGTTCCATCCCCCATTCCAGCTGCCCAAAACATCCCTCTAGTAACTACTTCTCAAATCCCAACATCTTTCCAGAAACCCGGAGAAACTGCTATGAAAAGGGTCCCTCTGCCTTGTCCGCCTCAGCTCTGAGTTCTGAGGGGACAGCCACGCACCCAGCATTCACATGACATCCCCAACACTTCCCAGGTGCAAAGGTACAGAAGAATCTGCTCAGTATTAACCCCACATTGCAGATGAGACTCTGGCAGAAATTCACGCGCCTGGTGAGAGCTGAACTCAGGCCTGCTGTTCCCTATGTTTTTATTCTTCTGAGCATCAGGAGACGGCGTTAGGATCATTACTCCAGATGAGCCTCACAAACATGTATACGAAATGCAAAGATTTTCCACTAAGCATTTAATAATCATTACACGGAACCATATGAAATTCCTGATACGCAGTCATTTTTATCTATGCCACAATCTAACAGGGACTCTCAACTGGAGGCACTACTGCCTCCCTTGGAAATGGGAGGGGACTCTTGTCTAGAGATGTGTTTGGCTGTCATGAGAGGAGAGAGACAGGACAGTCCCTGGCCAAAGAGTCGTCTGACCCCAAGGGTCAACAGTACTGCGCGTAGGAGATTCTGAAGTGCTAACTCATCTGCTCCCCGAAACGGCCCTACAAGGCAGCTGGTCCTCCCATGGTACAGGTAAGGAGCATGAGCCAAGGCAGGTCAGGTGCCTTTTCCAAGCCCGAGTCCAGGCAGTGGAACCCAGAGTCTGGGCTCTTAACCATCATCTACAGTCTTCTCTGTAGCCTGGAAGCTCAGGACCCGGGCCCTCAACTACAGCAAATGCCATTTCCATTTATGCATCTTGAGGCTCCTTTGTCAGTGTGCGCTCAGAGATGAGGGGACTGTCACAGAGGCTTAATCCACTCTGTGATTCTGGGCTGAGTCCACAGTGTCAGGCAGGCCCCATCTGTTATCTGTGGGCCCAACCCCATTACCCCTCCGGGTCTCAGAGTGCACAGGCCCTGGACCACTTGTGGTCTCTGGGCCCGTCCCAAGGGTTTACAACAGGACAATATCCCTACTTTAGTCCCTGGCATGCGTTATTAATTTACTTATGGTAATTAATACAGAGCCAGACTCATCCCATCAGTGCCTCATAAATGCCTGCGTTCGGTCTGATGGCTGATTCCCCCCTCGTCTTCTCTTAAGCGGTGACAGGCAGGCAAGGGTAGGGGGCTGCAAGGACCTTTGCCATCCTAACATCTTCACCAGACCTCAGGAGCTGGGGAAGCTCTCTGCCTCGTTCAAGGGGCGCGCTGTTCTAATGGATTCAGACGTCCCCTTTCTGAACTGGTCCTCGCCCCCAAGGCCTCACAGGTGCACGAGGAAACACACCAAGTGATTCGCCAAGTGCCGCCCGTTCTCGTCAATTATGCCACGGCGGGGCAGGGGGGTGTCAGGCCAGGACGGCCGCTGGTTGAGGGTGGTGGCACCTGACTTGCTGCTGCAGCCACCCGGTGTGGCCTTCAAAGAACACCTGCATCACTTCTGTGCCCAGCAACTTCACATCCGGGTGCAAGCATTCCTTGAGATTTGGGTGAATGTTGCTTGCTTAGGTCTTTGGGGCCCAGCTATCAGAACCTCGGTTCACTGTGCCCGTCTTCTCCTTTCCCTCTCTGCTTTATGGGAGAGTCAAGACCCTGCTGAGGGCCCAGAGACTTGAACTGCTCAGGGAGGACTCGACTCATTGCAATGAGCTGGGCCTCCTCACTTTTCTGTCTGACGCAGCCTGCATTTTAACATTGCTTCTCGAGCTCACAACCCAGAGAACTGTCGATACAGAAGAGATGACTGGCCCTGACAAACATGAGGCTGCACCCGGGGCGTTAATGCTGAAAATAACAATATGGTGAAGGTGGAGTCCACTCATTTACTTGTCTTCCCTTTATAATGATCATCTATCTAATTATGGATCTCCAAAGTATCAATACGTCTGCCATCCGAGAGATTGAGAATTGGTTTGATAATTTTAAGACACTTAGGATAGGTTTCTGATGTCCTGAAATCAGAGAACCATAGACTATCAGGATCAGAGAGGACGCCAAAGGTCGCCTAATCCAGCCAGTGTCCTAGAGGATTGGTGATAAATGCAGGTTCCATGGACTGACAGTTTGAATCTCTTTCCTGCCATTTTTCAGCCACTTGGAAAGTTACTTATCTTCCTCGGGCCTCAGTTTGTTCATCTGTGGCCTTGAGAATTAAACGACCTAGAAGAGCACTTGGCAGACAGCATTTAGTAAAAGTTAGATTAAAACCAGTTATTCCAAAATCGAGGGGAGAGGAGTGGAAGATCTGTTCCCCTTCTCCCCAAGCATGGGTGCCCACTGTCACCTCTCAGCAGCAGTGGTTCAAGCTGGCCCAGAGCCCCACTCGGAAGCAGGTTGTTCTTTTCCAGCTGGACCCCACCCGCCCCTGGATCCCCTTCTTGGTATGTGCTAAGAAGTTAGCTTCCCTTGGGACAAAGGGACAAATCATGTATGAAAGAAGTGTCTGCATCTGGGGCATTTGCCTATTTCTTATGACAGGCCTGGTCTCTGGCTCTGCAAAGGGCCACGCTTAGGTCTGATTTCTTGCGTGACTGCCAGAGATCAGCACTGCTCTAGATCTTGACTTTTGTCATGAACTCATTTGAATCCACAACTTAGTCTTATTTACAGGCTGAGCGACTGAAGCTTGGAGATTATTTTGTGCCTGACCGAGATGCCAAGTGCCCCGTCCTTCTCTTCCATAGTGACTGTCCAGCTGAGGAGCATGTGCTGATGGAGTCGGCCTCTGCAGAGGGCTAGATAAGAGCCTTGCACCCTAGCGTCTCAGGCACAGGAGGGTGGGGGCAGCAGGGGTGGTTCCTGTGGGATGGGGGCCAGAGAGCCCGCCAGCTGCAGCTTCAAAGGCCGGACCCTGCTATTGCTTATTGGATTAGACAAACCACTGAGGGAAGGGGCCAAGCATTCTGATTGCCCAGCAGATCTGTCCTGCTCACAGTCAGAACGTGCAAAGCTCATGACCTGCACGTGTCCTCTGGATCCTCCTGGGACCAGCTAGGACATAATGTCCCCCACGTGCTGTCCCCCCTGCAGCCTTCCTGAGAGCATGTCTCCACTGCACAAACAACAGCTCCTGGCAAAGTGGACTGCTTTCTCATGGTCCTGATGGGAGATAAGGTCCCCACAGATTACAGTGGCCAGTTCTGGAAACTTCCACTTTTGCATCATGGCCCAGTGCCTGAGCCCCAGCTAATCTCCAAGTCTGAGTTTGCAATAAGCTTCCTCCACATTCTGACACCTTCACCCCTCCCCCACACACCTGTGGGTCTCTGCACACTCAAGGGGTGCCCGTGGGAAGAGTCAGAGGCTGCAGAGTTAGCAACTGGTAGGGGTCCACCCACCTCCCATCAGAGGCCAGGCAGGGCTGGGGTCTCACGTTCTCCAAGCTCCTCCAGTCCTGCTCCGGGGAGCCCTTGCCTCCACTGTCTCACTCTCTAGGGTCAACTCTAATCTGCCAGGGCAAGGCTTCCCAGGGAACACGGCCAAAACCCAGGCAGACTTGCCTCTGCCGTCTCTCCTGCCTCCCTCCTCCCCAGATTTTTTTGGATCCACCCTCTGAAGCTGCATATCAAGAGCTACGGTTTGAGATCTTGCACCAAGAAATCTAGGCTGACCTCCTTTGGTTTCCTGGGGAACCTAGCACAAGTGGGGTGAGGGGCAGCCCCCAAAGCAGACGGGAATAACCAATCAGCCTGCAGCCCCAATGCTCCTTGCTGACAAAGACCCTGGGGTCTAGGGCGGCTGTGCCACTGTTTAGACATATGATCTTGACTGTTTCCTAACCTTCCAACTTTCAGGGGCCTCACCTACAAGACAGAGGGTAACGTGTGGTTGTTTCACACCCGGACATGAGGTCTGACCTTTGCAAAGCTTTAACAGAATGACTGGTGCAGACCAAATGCTCAATAAGTGTTGCTTGCATGGTGTCCTATATGAATTGCAACCAGTATTGTCACTATGTCCCCAGTTCACAGCCCAGGGCTAAGCAGAGAAGGTGGAAGGAAGGGTGGGGATGGATGGGTTCCTATTCCAACTACATCATTTTCCCTTTGAGTGTCTGTCAGAAGTAAAATGAAGAGTTTTGCACGGAATCCCTGGCCCCTAGAGACCATCAACTAGGGGAAGGATGATGGACAGGCCTGAGCCCCCAGCCCTGGAGTGGAGGCTGTGCTTGGAGGCCCATAGGTGAGCACATGGCATCTGGCTTCCTAACAAGTGCCACTGGCTAGTGTGACACCAGTCAGGGGGAATGGGACGTTCTGCACACAAGCGGGGCCTCTGGTCACCCGGGCCTCCAGGACTGGAGGACAGGAGGGAAGCTCAGCCAGCCTAGGAGCTGCCACCACCAGCTAGCTCCCTGCAGCTGTCTGCTGGCCTCAGGGTCTATGGCAAGGGCTGCAGCAGGGCAGGTTGGCACCGGGATGCCCGAGCCCTGCTTTGGTCTGACATGCCCAGTTGAGAAGCGGGCTTTTCGGGTTGCTTTGCTCTTGCTGGTTCCCCACCTCCGCCCACTCTCCTCTCCCCAGGGCCCTCTGAAGACACAAGCGGGTCCCATGACCGAGTTCAGGCAGGCAAGGGCAACTGGCCAGGCCTGACTCTGGAATTACATAACCAGAAGGCTGCAGATGTTTCCAAAATTGAATCCAAAGCAACAGGTTCCACAAAATCGGTGCAGCAAGCCTCAGGCCCCAGGAGAGGAACAAGGAGACCGGGAGGCTGGCCTCGGGGATGGCCGGCTACCACCGGGCCATCAGTCAGTGGGCTGTCAGTCCCCAACTCGAGTCCCGGTGACAGGTGAAACTCATCTCTCCTGGGCAGTTTTTAGACTTCTGAGGTCCCAGCTTCATCCCCCCGTTAGATGGACATACATTCACCAAGTCCCCATTGCATGTCGGGTCCTACCCTAACGACTGGGGCCATAAATATGAGCCAGAAGTTAAAGGGCCAGCAGCTAACATGGACCTGTGCACAGTGAATCTCAAACTGCGGCTTAGTCATGTGCAGGGCTCTTGTCTCCTGACCTGCCTACAGTCCTGACGCAGAAACGAAACGTCCCTGTGGGCAGGGAGATGCTTACAAAGGCCAGGACTGCAGGAGTGACCCGCGGTTCAGGGTGAAGCCCAGGCCTCTGTGCGGAGGAAACCCCAGCGCCCCTGTCCAGCACCCACCCGCTCCTGGGACAGGTGGTACTGCCAATACCCTGGACTTAGAAGGCCCAGCTGAAGGCTTCTCAGGGTGCCAAGCCCAAGCCACCCTGATGAATGGATGGCAAGACTGAGACCCAGGACGCAGGACGAGGTCAAGGACAATGTGCTGGATAGAAACAGAGTGGAGCCTGGGAGGCAGGATCTCTCCTCCTCAGCGTGCTTCCTGACGGTCCCCTGCTTAGCCACAGAGCTCACGGTACAACATGTCCAGTCAACGTAGCCAACTAGCCAGGGTGCAAGGAGACAGTCAGAGCTGGGAAGGGCAGCGCGTGCTTCCCTGGGGATGATCATGAGGTTGCAGTGTGAAGATCAGAGGCTGAAAGCCATGGCGTGGCCAAAGTCTCACAGCTACAGGGAGCAAGGCCCTCCACTCTGGCTCCAGGCTCCTAAGGAGCCTCTGGGGACTTCACCTGCACCCACTCACAGCCCCCCTCTTCCTGCTGCCTCAGCGGCAGCCCCTCCTGCAGAGCAGAAGCTCTGGGGCTCAGACGGGAACAAACACACATCCAGGCCCCACCCACTCAGCCCCTGGCCAGGCCTCTGCTGGCAGCGGCCCAGGAGCCCTCCTGGAGCCAGGTAACGAAGCCACTCACCTTCATCTGCTTAATCGTGTAGACCAGCGTGCCAAAGGGCCCCTCCTTCACCAGCTTCTTGCCCACCACCTTGGCCCGGATCACTGCAGAGACAGCGAGAGAGAGACAGGTCCCAGGTTACACAGGCCTGCACCGCACGGAGGGGCATCGCGGGGAGCCGGCTAGCCTGGCGGTGCCTGGGATTGCTCTCTTCCCTTCAAGCCCACCAGACAGATGCTTGTGTGTACAAGAGGGAGAAGCCTGGGAGACCCCGGGGTGAGGGAGGGGCAGAGGAAGGAGACGCAGCCATCATTCACCTTAATGACCCTGGGCTTGCCACTGTCTGCCAGGAAATCCCTAGACTCCCCTTATCCCAGCACAGCTGTGGTGGGGTCTTCACCATAATCCCAAACTGACTTGTGTCACAGCTTCCTGTCCTCCTTCTGGTCTGCCAGGCCTATGCCCTGCCCACTGGCACTCCTGCCAAACCCCCACCTCATCTGCAGCATTTCGATTGGACCCTCAGGACCTGTGTCTCGATAATCAGGGGTGCAATGGAATCTAGCTCGACGGGAACATGGGAAGGGCTGGGAATGAGTCTCTGGAGCCAGGCTGGGCAGTTCCAAGCCAGGCCCAGAGGTTTATGGCAACTGTTTTTGGTGAGTGGCTTTCCTTCTGGACTCCCTTCCCTCCTCTATAAAACAGGGATCATAATGGTTACCAACTCCAGCATGGAAGGGGTTAGGCAGGATGGTGAAACTTGACCTTGCCTTTGACGTTTACCTATGTGTTATTAACATCACCATCATCATCACCACCACCCAAAACGGGGTGGGCTGACCAGGGAAGGACTGTTAGGATAAAATCAGCTCCTGTTTACTGGGCACCTACTAGTACATTCCACCTATTCCCTCTCCACGCCTGTAACAGAGCATATGAGCATCCACAGCACAGGGATGAGGACACAGAGGGCGACGAGAAGGAGCACCCTCTTTCTGAGACTCTGATCTATACAGGGGGACTGACTCTGCAATGGTAAGAGGCCGCCCTTCTGCAAATCAGGAGCACCCCACAGCGGTCTTCGAGGATCCCTAAAACTCGGCACTCAAAGGAGCAGATGGACAGGAGGGTCTTGAAAATGAGAACTGGTGATTGCAGAGTCACACCCATGAGCTCCACCAGAGCAGACATCTCCCAGTGGCAAGAGGTAGCCACCAGGGCAGGGCCAGCTGTGGGAAGAGTCGCCAGAGGGGGCTGGGTGCTCCCACACCAGGACCTGGAGGGCCGTGGAAGGGGTTCTGCTCGAATTTTGAATTGCACATTGAAGTCTTCCAGCTCTACCACCCTGTCACCTCGGCCTGCCTCAGGTGCCACTGAACTCAGACTCCAGGCAAACACCCTGGTTCCAGGCCACTTTTTAGATAGATATTTAAAAAATGGTTGTTAAGCAGCATTTCTTTTTACACACACACACACACACACACACACACCCTCATCATGGTGGCTCCGTCATCCTTCAGTGTGGATGCCCCGTACAGTTTCCCAATTCTTTCCCCCTTTTCTCTGAATTAAAAAAAAAAAAGTCCACACAATCCCCACCCCTTCTGGATTCCTCCCCAGATGAGCCTGGATCCCACCCTTCCGGTCAGGCATGAAGTCAGGACTCAGATGCACCAATGGCCCCTCCAGCCCTCCCTTCCCAGGGATGGCAAAACACGGAGTCCACTGGCAAAGGTCGCGACTTAGCCCAGGCAGCCCCAGGCAGGAGTGGCCAGTGGTTGTCCCGAGTCTGTTTACAAACCAGAGGTTGGCGGGGTCCCAGGCCAGCCTCCCTTGAGACTGCGCCTCCCTCCGGGTCTAACCGTGAGCAGCAGCCTGGGCAGCGAGCCAGCCTCCCGGAGGCCCGGGGACGATTTCCCTGCTATGGCCCCATAGGCAGGTTGGAACAGCTGAACTCCAGGCAGAAAGCAGGCCTGCCAGGACCTTCCCACTGATTCCCTCCACAGATCTGACCTGCTCTTGTGCTGCTGCACCACAGGGAAGGGAGGAGGGAGCAAGTCTCTGCCTGGGGGAAGGCAACAGGGATCCTTCAGGGAGCAGCCTCTACCCTGCCCTGGCTCAGAAATGGCTCCACGGGGTTCAGACATAAAATGCCTAAGCAACCCTGCCCCATAATGCTGGGCGCTGCTGGAAACTTCCGCACACGGAGCCGGCAGCTCTGCTCTTACCCCAAGTGGCCTGAGCCATTGAAGTCTTCCAGCTCTGAGGTCCTGTCACTCCGGCCAATCTCGAGTTACACTCAAGGTGCTGACCCTCTCATCTCAGGATGGCTTAGCCAAGCGAGAAGAAGAAATTGTTGTCAGAAAGGTTCAACGAAGTCAGAGCTCCTCCATTACTGGGTGGCCTCACTGGGTCTCTTTCCTCCTAAATCTCTCTGATTTGGTTGGCCCAGTGACTTCCGAGCAGCTTAGAAGTGACACACTTATCACTACTAGAACAGCATCAGAGAAAGCCTGGACTCCTGAACCTGATTGCTCGGGTTCAGCATTGGTGCTGTGCGACCCAAGGAAGTTACTAAGCCTCTCTGAGCCTTAGTTTCCTAATCCATAAAATGGGAGTGATGAAAACAATATCTGAAGTGGCTGCGAGGGGAGAGCCTGAGCACTAAGAGCCGTGTAAGGTCCATCCCAAGCCCCATGCTTCCCTATCATTGTCATCAATATTGCTGCCACTCCTGTGACTTCGCCTGTTATCTGTTTGTCCTGGAGCACTGTGAGCTAAGGCCAGGAGTTTTCCTGAGGATCTGAGGAAGGCAAGCTTGCCACAGCATTCCTTGTGAAACTGCAGTGGGGGAGGCGGGGGCTTCAACGCAGCAGTGAGAACAGGTGTGCAAGGTGTGTAGGCCCGGCACCTGCTCCACCACAGACACCTGGCCAACCCCAGACCCGCCTCCTGGGCCTCTGACTGAACAGGGCTTCGTTTGCTTCGGTTTCTCCTCTGCAACTCGGATGCGAGCTGTTGCGATCTGGTGCTTTCGTGTCCAGCAGTAAGGGATCCCCCAGGTCTGCACCAGCCCAGGGGTCGCCGACAAGTGGGGATTACGGCTCCCCCACGGACAACACACCCAGCTCCCACGCTGGCCTCTCGCCGTGCATCGGGCTGTTCTCTCCACTTTGGAGTGGCAGTTAAAGCCAGTCACGTGGACGGGCCAGGCTGGACACAGGTTTTCCTGACCCCCAAGCTGTCCAATCACAGTCCTCCAACAGCTGAGCAGAACCCAGCATGAACCAGGCTGGGGTCTGGGACACTGGGCAGGTGCCGGGGAGGCAAGAGCAAGGAATGGGAGTCCGTCTCCTGCTTCCAACGCAGGGAGACAGGGTTCAGACGATCATGCTGGGGACAAATCTCACAGGGACAGAAATGCCAGGCAGGGAAGGGAGGGATGAGGCTCCATCTGAATCTCAGCCTCTGCGCCTCTCCTGTCCCTCTGTGTCTCCTCTGCTCCCGGGAAGGGAATTGGGCTACTGGGGTCAGAGAGATGAAAAGGAACCAGAGGAAGATTAAGGAACAAATAATATTTGAACTTGAAAGTTTCTAAGAAAAAACTGGCCTGGGCTGGGCCCAGTAGCTGGGTGGCAAAGCCCTGGCCCAGAATGTGAGAGGTCCTGGGTGGCACCAAAAACAGGAAAAGGACACTGGTGTGTGTGTGTGTGTGTGTGTGTGTGTGTGTGTTAAATTGCCACACTGATCTACAAATATGTCTGGGTAGCTCTTAAGTAGATCAGAGATCTGGGGATGCAGGCGTGAAAGCCTATGGAGTCATCTTTTCTTCCTTTAAATAAATAAATATATACATATATATATTATATTTGGGGGGGGGGCGGGAAGGCTGGTAAGAGCTTGCAAAAACGAAGCAATCCAAGCGCACATCTTCTAGAAGCATCCCTTCCCCGTCTCCAACCCCCACCTCATTCCCTAGCATGTGGACCTCAGCAGCCCAAGGTTTAAACAAAACCAATTTCAACAGCAAGACAGGATTCGGCTCCCAGGGCAGTTTCTGGGGTGTCTCTAGGAACTGCACATCTGCTGTTCATCAGCTGTTCTGAGGACAAGACGCCCCAGAGCCGGCCCCTGCCTCTCGCTGTCCTTCCAAAGACTATCAATCACATCCAGACCTTCCCCCTCCACTGAAGGCCGGGCTCCTGCTGCAGGATCGGGGCTGGGCAACCAGGCTGCCCGACTGGCTGGTTTGCGGAGCAAGGACCCCTCAACTAAATCAGTGTCTGTCCACTTCAGACTCCTCTTCCCATCCTGTCCTGTCGCAGAGGAGGAACCATGAGGAGCTGGCTCCACCCTCCAGGCCAGATGGCAGCAGCCCTGGTGGACAGGACTCTGCATTCCAGGCTGGGCCAGGAGGGCAGGCCCAGCCTCCCCCAGGTGCCCATGCTCCTTACCACCAGTTCTTTACATCCCCAAGTCTGGAGAAGATGGGAGCCGAGCATGTGGATGACAGTGAGAGTCACTTCCCCGACACCCCGATGCACTGAGTGCTTGTCACCTGTGTCCTCAGAGGGACTCTGGAAGGTGGTGGTGAGGGTGCCTCTGGTGGTCCTCATTTTCCAGTTATGGAAGTGAGGAACCCTGGGAGCAGTTTTGCACCCCAGTGGGGGATAAGAAATTGGGGTCTCCCAGAAAAGGAGGCTACCTTAAAATCTTCACACAGGATTTGTGGAGATGGCAAAGTAGCTGACAAGTGTACCCTCCACCCCCGTCAGCTCTACTGAAGAGCAGAAGGCACTGACAGCAAGAGGAAGGACCCTTGTAAATCCCCACCAACTCCACAGCCCCTTAGCCACCCGCCAGCACCCTTCCCAACCCCCCCCCCACACACACACACACGTTAGCAGGAAGAATCTGCAGCCCATCCCCATGGGCAACAGGGCAGCACCGAGGTGTCCAGCAGACCAGGCTCATGCTCCCCAGCACAGGCTTCATGAAAGGAAAATCCTTAAAAAGCACACAATCCCTAAGGCTCCTCACCACCCTGGGAGTTCAAGTTAATGAGACCGATTAATTAAATGACACAGCGTCTCTGCATGAAGGCACTTTATAACCTCGAAGCTAGACAGGTGACACCCGGCTCACTGCACTGCCTCCAGGAACCGGCAGGAGGGGCCTGGCAGCATCCTGGGACTTGGCATTTCCCCGCCCCCTGAGGGTCTTCAGCATGCTCCCCCAGTGACCCGTTTCAAGGTCCTCCTCACATATCTGCCACCTCTTTGGGGACACTTTGATGATGTCCATGTTTGAGCAAAGGGCCCCAGAAGAAAGGTGGAGAGCAGAGGCCTGGGGCCCTGTCCTGACTGGGTCGGGCTGGCTCCCAGCCTGTGGGTCACTGCAGTCCCAAGTCCCCCTAAAAGCCTTTAAAAAGCTCAGAAGTTAGACGGTCAGAGAGAGAAAACCCCTAGGACACATCCGTGGTCCAACGGAGGACCCATCCTGGCACATAAATCCTGGGGGATGACAACCAGCCTAAGTCCCCTCCCCTCTGCCATGTCAGAGTCACCCGTGACCTTCAGAGGCTCCAGTCCATTCAGCGGCGGGCCTGGGTCTTCCTTGCATTTACACCCACTGTGGTTTTCAATGTAACTGCCTGTGTCACCTCCCACAGCTGTGCAGCCTCCGAGCCAGGACCCCGGGGACCTTGCATGTCCCTCTCCAAGGGTCTGCCTGTAGTCTACCTCTCAAGTCCAGCCCTGCTCCACTGAGCCCGGCCCACATCTGGGCGTCCCAGGCCCCGCTCCACCGCAGGCAATGGTGACTTGCTCCCTTCCAGCCCCCAGCACCCCAGACACACCCCAGCCCTGATCCTGAAGTTCCCCCTCCCTCCCCTGTTCAAGTCACCAGGTCAGGGGACCTTCTCAGATCCCTGATGCCAGCACAACCCTCCCCTCCCCCACTGCAGTGCCCCCACCGCTCCCCAACCTCACAGTGCCCCACCTGGTCCCCTTGCCACCCTCTGACTGACACTCCACATTCATAGTCACATGCTTGCTGATGGATTCTCTCCCTCTGGAGCAGACACCTCACAAGGCACGTCATTGGCACCGAGTCCATTTTTGCGGAACGCTCGTCGAAGCGACATGTTATTTTATGTATGAAGTGCCCACCGGGTGGAGGGTGATTTAAAGACAGATAAATGACTCTCCTGTGTAAAGCTGTGGAAAATGACCGGGGCTTTCCGAGCCTTGCTGGAGTGGAAGGAGTGGAGGGCAACTCTACTGAACCCAGGAGAAAGGAGGGCCCTAGGAACGCAGGGGCCAGAGGCCTGGCCGTCAGGCAATGCCAGGGAGGCGAGGGGAGGCCAGCGCAGGACTATAGGAGTCACCCAGTCACAAGAGGGGGTGGAGTCTGTCTTGGGGAAGGGGCATCGGGATCTCCCTGGAGGCCACAGGGGTGGGGATCTGGGCCCACCCTGCAGAAGAAACTCCATTTGTTGCATAGAAATCTAGAAGCAGCAGCGGTCTGGAGAAGCTCTGGGGAGGGAGGGGTAAGGAAATGGCTAGAAACGAGGCAGAAGAGCATCCGGATTCTAGGCAGTTCCAGGGCCCACTTCCCGTCCTTCCAGGAAGACGCCTCCCCCAGGGCCCCCACAAATAGGCTCTTCCTGCCTCCTACCCAGATCCCCAGGGCCCTTCTCTCTTGTCAGTTTCAAAGGCCCTTTTGGTTGATGTCAACGCCAAGGCCAGACGTTAAAATGCGCTCCCCATCAAGATAAGCAGTCTCCAGTTCAAAGCCTGTCCTGACTAACTCTTTCCGTTAAGTAAAAATATTAATCTTGGTTTTATTTAAGCAGGTTTTTTGGCAAGAAATGAACGCCTGTGGCTAAAAATAAACCCAAATACACACACACTCAGAAAATCTGGAAAGCTGCAAATCATTTCAACCCAAGTTTCCATCTCAGGGAACACTATTAAAACTGAGAGGATATGAAAATCTCCCTGCCTGGTGCTCCCAATGCTCTGTGCCTGCCTTCTGCTCTGGGGTACCCTGGCAAGGCTATCCTGGGGGTGCCCTGGACTGGGCCTCCCAGAAAGGAAGGAGGAACGTGGGTCTCCTGGCTCCCCTCATCTCTAAGCACTGAGCACTTCTGCTTGGTGAGTCCAGGAAGCACTAGGCCCCAGCTGACGTCTGTTGTGTATGAAATAAAGGGGCCAGAGAGGGTTCGAGGCAAGAGAGCATGGGCCCAGAGGTCAAGTCCCCTGGAACTTGGCAATGACCCAAAAGGAACACAGAACAAACCCCGAACCCGCTCCCGCTTTCATGGCTGAAGGGATGACCTCAATGGTCAACCACTAAAAGGCAAGATGCAAGAGGCATCCCCAGGCGTATGCTTAGTTTGCGATTAATGCATTTAATTTCTAATCTAACTGCTTTTAAAGTTGGTCACCTTTAATCGCTTCCTGGGCTACTGGCAATTTGGGAGAAAGATATGGATGGCTGGGTCCAAAACGGGAAAAGCTCCAGGGTTGGCTGGTTTCTGGATGCAGGGCTGGCTTTCCCAGGGAGGGAGGACTCCACCTCTGAGGAGGCACACAGCATTTCCGTGGTCTGGCTTTGCAAGGAGCTGGAAACGCCATCCGGTGTTCACCAAGCCTGCCTGGACTCTCTGGGGCTGTCACTTGGCACAGGGAGGTCAGGAGTAGAACGTGAAAGCCATCAGGACAGAAAGAGGGAAAGGGGGTCCCGGTCCACAAAGCCCCTCTCATTCTCCCAGGACCCGAGGGACCCACAAGCTCCACCCACACCCCCACCCGAGCCTCCCCTGGGTTGCAGCAGCATCCACGGGATCCACTGGACTACCCAGTGACATATCCCTGGCTCTCCAGAGCTAGCTCCACTTCAAGTTCTACCATCCAAGGCTCCCAGCACCTATGCAGCAAGTTCACGCTACACTGACCTGTCTTGTGATGCCCCCTATCTTGGCAAAAATGACTTCCTCCCTGTGCACCTACCCATACACCCGTCTCCCTGCGAGACCCGCCAGGCTGAAAGGCCACCTGCTCTGGGCAGAGAAGCCGGGTCCTGCTGCTTCTCCTCGGCTTCCTCCACCTCTTCCGGCAGGTGCTCCTTAGTGACTGGGTCCTGGGTGCTCACTAGCATTCCCAAGGACAACCTGGGACACCAGCACCTGGCAAAGTGCCTACAATATGGCAGGGGTTCCCCAAAGTTGTCAGAATGAATGAATGAAGCTGCAGGAGGGAATCCAAAGGAACTGGATTGGGGGAAGACGGGGACAGTTTTGTGTTTATCCTGTGGGGTTGGAGGTCCTAGTTCCTAAGAGTGACTCCGATGAGAAGGAAGAGGGGCATAAAAATGTGATCTCGGAGGTCAAAAAGGGACCCTGTTCCCAAATATTGAAGATTCACACCAAGACAGAGCTGGGTCACAGGGCGCTGTGACAGGAGGCCCCAGTGAGCTTACTCAGTGAAAGGAAGCACCCAAGCCACCTAGAGACCAGGGACCCGAGGCTCAACCCCATCTTGACTGCGGACCCAGAGTCCCCGCCAAAGGCCGTCCTAGCCCTGCCACTGCCCTGGTCCCTTGCAGAGGTCATGCAGGGAGGGAAAGCAGGCCAGGCTGCCACTCGGCCCCATGGCCTGTCCTGCATTCCTCCGCCATGGCCTTGGGTTCCTGGCTTGCTTTCCTTTGCTGCTGTCCTCCTCCTCCACCCGCCTCCCTCCTCCTCCTCCTCCTGCTGTCAAGTGTGCTTGGAATTCATTTATTCACTCATTCAATATTGATTCATAAGCATTTAAGGGACAATGTGTCTGCAATCCCATGTCACACGTTAGGGATCCGGCAGCAACCAGGAGTCTTCTTTCTACCTTGTGAAAGCAGGTGAGGGTAGAGGGTCACAGGTGCCCGCAGTGACAGTCTCTGCCAGGCTGGATGGAGCTGCTGCGGCAGGTGCTCTGGGAGCCAGGCTGCCCAGGCTGGGATCCGAGCAGTCACTGAGCCAGCAGAGGGAGGGAGGGAGGGAGGGAGGGAGAGGGAGGAAGGAAGGAAAGAGCCTCTGTTGGAGGAAGGAGCAGAGGCCAAGCTCTGGAGGCTGCAGTGGTGCAGAGCCGCAGAAGACAGAGAAAGGCTGGAGCAAGGTGGGGGTGGGGAGACAGCCACAG
Source organism: Glaucomys volans (assembly GCA_020662805.1). Lineage (NCBI taxonomy): Eukaryota > Metazoa > Chordata > Mammalia > Rodentia > Sciuridae > Glaucomys > Glaucomys volans. The sequence goes on from JAJEJO010002136.1 coordinate 140,089, forward strand.
CTAAGAAGCCACAGGACGCAGAGTGGGGCAGCTGGGTCTGCTCCAGGACTCCAGGTGGCACTGCTCAGGTGCATGCTAGTCCTTGAGGCCAGCGATGAAGACTCAGGCCCTTGCCCCTCCTGCAGCCCTCAGGAGACTATGTGCCTAAATGGGAGCCTAAAGTCGGCCCACCGGAGGCCCCAAAGCCTTCAGAAACCCCCAGGGGCAAGTTGGGGCTCTGCTGCCCCTCTACCTGCCCACAGGTCCCTCCCAGCTCACACACCACTTCCCATGTTCATGGTCAAGATTTAATGAATCTCTGCCTCTCTGTGGACCCTCCCTCCCCTTGGAGCCCTGACCTCTCGGAGTGGGTCGCCTTGGGGGTTTGGCTGGCCATTGGTGCCACACGGGGTCCCGGGTGCATGCTGACCTTCCTGAAACTCTGAAGCTCAAGGCCACTCAGGGGTCGGGGTGCCTACTTGCTCATGGCCATGCGAGCACACTTGGCAGGGGGCTCAGACCACCCCCCACCCTCCTGTGAGCGCTCCAGCCCCTCCCCAGGGGCCCCTGGGAAACTTCATCCCTCACAGTGGCCACCAGAATAGCAGCCTGGTCTTCAACCACAGCCCCTTTGAAGCAGTGCCCAGAAAAGCAGCGTGCCCTGCAGCGGCTCTCAGGACTTGCAGCGCGAGGGTCAGGCCGTCGGGAAGACCGGAACAGCTGGCAGCATCTCAGGAGCTTTATTTCCTCCTACTTGGGAGTTTGTGTGCTAGGAGACTGGGGGGCTCCAGGACAGGCCTGGCAGCAAGACCACCACTAAGCCAAGGAACCTCCCTCCTCCGCACCCCAGACCTGCAGGCAGCCTCTGCAGACAGCAACTCCCTTCCCAGAATGCACCGGGATGGGCGGGAGACAGCTAGGATTTGAACAGTCAAGTCTGCTGCTTCTGGACTCACAGCACAGATGCCAAGGACCACCGCAGGGGGGTCTCTAACATACCCTGTGGGTGGCTTTTAAGGTCAACTAGGCTCTGCCACCTTTAACTTCCACAGGCTTCTCGAGGAAGACCAAACAACAGTGGCCGTAGCTCCAAGGGGCCCACTGCAGGCAGGGACCCTGCCCAGGAACCTCCCCTCCAGCCCGCAGCTGTGAGTGAGGGACGCTCAGGTAGAGATGTGAGGATACGTCCTCAGAAACAGCTAACATCAAGGGTGTGGAGGAAGGATCGCAGGTAAGATCCAATGCCCTTGAAGGGGGCCAACCTCTGTTTTAAAGAAAACAAATGGTAAAGATGCTACCTGCGGCCCCCTTTGGTCAAAGTGGGTAAAGATGTGAATATAAAGCCAAATGGTGTTTCCGAAGAACCCATCCTGGCCTGGCAGTCACACAGAGTGTCAGCAATAAAGAGGAGAAAGCCCACCTGCCCCGTGAACACCTCACATCTGCAATCCACCATCCCTGAGCCTCTGTCCATTTGGCAAAGGTGTCTGAGTGTCTAGTACATGGCAGGCACTGAGTCAGGTGGCGGAAGATGACAGCCAGCAGGACATGCACACCTTACAGATGGTACAGCTAATCCCTAGAACACACCTGCGAGACATGCAGCAGGATTTCCCTTGGCTGCAGAAAGAAAAGAAGACAGGCTAGATGAGAAACTTGACAGAAGCCACACAGCTAGGAATTAAATCCAAAACACCCAGCCACAAAGCTTGTCCTCTTTTTGCTACTTAATATTTAACAAATCTGAAACACTCAGTCAACAAGTTCAATGCATTGGGAATCCAGATAAAGGGAAAGGCTGAATTATCAAGAAGGATTCCTACAAGCCATTGATGGTGGGAACTTTGAAGTGGGGATTGATTCCCCAAAACGTCTGATGTCTAAGCCTTCTGAGGACGACCCCACAAACTGGGCCTGGTTTCCAGATCTCACGTGGATCCCTCTCCAGCTGCCAGGCTTGGTACCCGGCACCAGACTGGAGTCATGACTTCCGGTTTTAGGGACTACCCAGAGTGCATCTCTTCCCATCAAGCATGGGTCCAGCTAGACTCTTGGGGGGGACTGTCACTAGTCTGACCACAGCACTGCTGCTGGACACTGGAACCCCACTCGGCCAACTGCCACAGCACAGAGCATCTGCAAAGCATGCTCAGCACAAGCCACCTCCCCCTGCGACCTCCTCAGCACATCTGAAGCAGGGCAGGATCTTGCCTAAGTGATCACATGTGACCCATGAAAAGGTGGGCTCCGCTAGCCCCCGGAGCACATCCCCAACCACTGGCCCTAGATGTTTCCATGTAGTGACACAGAGCAAACAGGGAGACAGCTTCCCTGGTAAGTCAGTGCTCCTGGAGGATCACCAACCACAGCACCAGAGATGAACGTACTCGGTCAGGTACTGACATAAAAAGCAGGGAGATCACTGGGGGCAGCTCACAAATCAGTGGTAAGAATCCTGCTGGCCTTATTTACACTGCCCATGGCAATACTGCTATTAACTGTAATAGGTGCCATCTGGCACGATCAGCAATAATGTTTTGTGTGGATTGTTCCATTTGAATTGGGTTCTAATGGTCCTCAGCCCCGTCCTGCAGAATAGAGGCGTGCAGAGAAGAAGTGGCTTTTCCCAAGTTATTCTGACAAGGGAGTAGGGACCCTGCCATGCTGGTCCAGCTGGCCTGACCCTGCAGCCGTTTGCCATCGCTAGACCACACCTTCCTTCCTTCCAGAAGCACATGTTCGGCCACAGTACTGTGGGGTGGGCATATTCCACAGGCAGACCCTAGGGTGACTGGGAAATTCAGGATCAATGTAACCTCCTCTGAATTTCTTCATTGGTCCCATCCCAGGGTTAATTTGCCCAGTGTACAGGCGTTTCTAACCTAGGTCAGCCTGTCCCCATGTGGAGCCTTATTTATTTATTTGGTCCTGGGGATCTAACCCAGGGATGATCTACCACATCCCCAGCCCTTTTTATTCTTCATTTTTGAGACAGAGTCACTCAGTTGCTTAGGGCCTCACTAAGTGGCTGAGGCTAGCCGCAAACTCAAGATCCTCCTGCCTCAGCCTCCCAAATCGCTGGGATTATAGGTGTGCACCGCGGTTTCCAGCACCATTTTTGATTGTAAGAAAATTCTCCTTTGTCCTGCTTCTCTGTGACTTTCTCCCAAGTAGCTAACATCTTGGGCTCACACAAAATGAGATATTTAAAGAGTGTGCTCGTGTTCCCCAGTCTATCTTTATTTTGATGGTCCTTCCCAACCTTTGAAGTGTTCCTGAGTGATGTGTCGGGATGAACGCAAGTCCCTGGGGTGCGGTGATTGGGGCACAGAGCTAAGAGAGACTTTGCCTTCCCAACTGGGGTCACTCCTCTTAAGACTTCACCATCATCTAGTAAAAACCTCCAAGTGTAAACAATTTGTTGAGAGGGTTGATCTCACAATAAATATTATCACAATAAAGTAAAATTAAGAAAACCCTAGTGTTTTGAATTTAAAACAGATACTGTTTCCCAACTTTTGATGTGATTTAATAAATAACTCTACCTACTTTACTAATTAACTGTGCTTAGCTGAGTGTGGAAATACAGGATTTGGGGGAGGGGAGGGGAGTCTCGCTATACAGAAAGGATGGGGCGAGCGGAAAGCAGGAGGTGCCTGGCCTGGAGTGGGGAGGTGGATTCTCCTCCTGGTCCTCCCACTCCTTTTCTATGTGAGTTTGACAAATTGGTTCCTTACCAGAACCGTTCATTCTACAAAATGAAGTAGTCAGACCTAGTGTGTCTAAATGTCCCTGGCAACCTGAAGGTGGAGGTGATGTGACGATCACCTTCTATGTCCAATTCACGCACTTCTTTATCAGCAAGAACCCGAGGTGCCCTGTTCTCCCTGCTGTCCAGAATCACATTTCTAAAAGGTTGATGGAACTTAAGTCATGAGGATGTTTCCGATGCTTTTGACCTTGTCTTGAAGGTCTTCCTCAGCCTGTTTTCTGTTTGGATGATTTGACATTGTCAAGACGAAGGTGAGAAGCAGGTGCGGTACACAGAGCTGCTTCTAATCAGCCCACCCAGCCCATCAATTGCACCACTGAAACTGACCAGGGCCGTTTGCTCCTGCGAGCATGTTGCAGATCCGCGGTCACGCTGACTGGGCCGTGATGTCAGGGCTCACTGCTTAGCTCCCTCCCTCAACATAGCGGCCTGATATCACTGATCTGTTTTTGTCATTAGCCATTAGCATCATCTTCTCCTCCTCCTCTTCCTCCTCCCTCTTTTTCTTGCCAGTATTTCCCAAGCCAATAGTCCAAGGGAGAGTTTATCAGTCAGAATGTAAGCAAACCAGGGTCTTTTCTGTCGTCAGGGAGCTTACGGGAGCACTGGACAGGATCGCAGATCTACACGTCCCGTCCCACCTGTGAAGTCTAAAGAATGCTCAGGGGCAAGGGGCTTCTGTCTCCCATCTCCCAAACCTATGTTCACCCCAGGTACTGAAAGTGCCCCATTGTCCCCACAGACCAAGTGCAAATACCATCAAGTACAAGTACTGTTATGCTCATGTGGGAGACACTGCAGGGGGGTTTAGAGATGAGGAGAGCGGGTCTGAGGGGTTTAACCTAGTCAGTGCATCAATCCCGAGACGGGTAACTTGGTAACTGTAGGCAGGCAGGGCATGGCTGGAGGAGGTGGGTCCCTGGGGTGCCTTTGGGGTTTATATTTTGTCCTGGTGAGCAGGGCACTGTCTCTATTGCTCTGCTTCCTGATCATGTCCTGAGCTGCTCTCTTCCACCCACAATTCCACCAAGATGTCCTGCCTCACCTCAAGCCCTGAGGAATGGAGTCAGCCATCTATGGACTGAGACCTCTGAAACTATGAGCCCCCAAATAAACATTTCCTCTTTTAAATGTTCGTGTAATGTCTCTCGAACAGCAGCAAAAGAGCTGACAGAAACAAGTACCGTGCACAAAGCACAGCCATGAAGATGACCTTGAGCTGCTCCTGAGAGGCTGGGTCCCAAGTGGTTGAAGGAGCCTCATCAGAGGGCACCAGCCCACTCCAGTAGTTCTGAGTAACCTGAAGTGCTCAGCTCTCTTCTGGGTCCTTCCAATTGCCCTGTGGAATGGGACAGGGACACCACCCAACCACCATCTCTCCTAAGAGAAGCAGAGCACCCTGGAGGGTTTATTTCAAATGCTCCCCCCACTCCCCAGAAAAAGCTGCTCTCACAACAGGAGGAGGTTCTCTTCTCCCCAGCCGGAGCTCCACACCCTCCCGAGGGGCCTTGGATGGGAGGCACAGGGGCCAAGCAGCCACCTTGACTTCAGCTTTAACTTCTGTCCCCCCCAAACCCAGCCAACCCAGCCAAATTGAAGGAATACACTTTGCTTTGTCAGGATTTTTACCTTCATCTCCCGCCTCCTCCCCACCCTTATGCCCCTGGTGGGGGAAACATGTTATTTTTTAAGGCCAAACAAAAACAAAACCTCGTCCAGGCCGAGGCCAGCTGCTCACGATGTTCCGGGCGAACTCTGCTACGTGCCAGCAATGACTGTCGGCAGGATCTGCAGGAAACACCTTGCAGAATTCACTGGGAGAAGCCAGAGGAGTGTGAAGCGGATACGCTGCAGGTCCACGTGACTGGCCAGCTCTCGAGGCCAGGCACAGGAAATGGCGCTGGGACTCCAGGCCCCAGAGAGCAAACACACAGAGGTGGGGCAAGGGGGTCTTGTCATTCCCTCTGGTGTTTTCCAGGGGGAACTCCTTTAATTGCATATCTTTTCCCAACCGCCCAATGCCCATGCATGATCTATGCTGAGGAAACTCAAGAAGGAAGGTGCAGGCCGGGTGTGGTGGCGCACGCCTGTAATCCAAGTGACTTGGGAGGCTGAGTCAGGAGGATCACGAGTTCAAAGCCAGCCTCAGCAACTTAGTGAGGCCCTAAGCAACTCAGTGAGACCCTGTCTCTAAATAAAATACAAAATAGGGCTGGGGATGTGGCTCAGTGGCCAAGTGTCCCTGAGTTCAATCCCTGGTTCCAAAAAAAAAAAAGAAGGAAGGAAGGTGCAGGGTGGCTTCCCAGGGTCTTCTGACCCCGACTCTAGCAGAAGCTGCACCTCTATAAAAGGGGCACATAGTGCAGTGACCACATACACAAGGACTTGGGCAGCCAGGAACCTGGGGTCGGGTCTCAGCTCCAACTTCTCACTCTTGAGCAAACCTTGAACTTGGAAGTGTCACTGTGCATGCCTCATAAGGTCATGAGGATGGACATATGCCCCAAGGGACTCAGCACGGAGCCTGGGGCGCAGCAACATCAGTTTCAAGGACTCCAGGACTCCGGGGGAGGTCTCCTTTCCCAAGGCAGGGAAGAGGCCCAGGACAGCAGGAGAGAAGAGGAAGTGCTCCCAAGAAGAGAAAAAAGAAAATGCAAAGTACTAGCTGGGCCCCATATGGGGCGTTGCGGCGCACAACCTGGTGCCAATCCTCCCCGATCTGAAATGTCGGCTGCCCCACTTACTCTTGTTTAGGACATTTTGATTTCAGGTCAGGTTGAAGCGCGAGGGACGCTGAATGGTATCAGTCCAAGTGGAATGAACACCCGGAGCGCAGAAGCCCAGCTAAAGGCGGGGAGGAGAAGCAGCATGGAACTGCTCACTCCTCCTGATGGTCCAAGTGCACCTCGGCCTCGCTCTACCCAGGGGTGGGGAGAGTTCGGATGGATCTAAAGAGGCACGTCAGATGCATTAGGCCCCCCAAACCCGCCTTCCGGAGGAGCCGTGAGTGTGGGAAGCCAGCCCTGAGGAGCCAAGTGAGGACGGAGGGCCATGTGCTGCCAGGCCTGCCCAGGCCAAGGTCAGCGGCCAGAGCGCGCCATTGTTCTGGCTGCAGAAGGAAAGAGCCAGTGGCCAGCATTCTGTGGGAGGCCGCGGGAGAACGAAGGCCAGACCTGGTCCAATTAGGGTCTGATGGAAACCAGGACCGCCATGCAGAAACAGGAGGTGGGGGGCCTGCTGCGGTCTGGGCTCTGGCTACAAGCAGCATCTGGCTCTGACCTGTCCCCAGGCCGCGAGGGGAGCTCCCATGTGGGTGCACATGCACCTCCAAGGGCGGGGGGCCAGAGGCACCCCCCACCCACCCCCGTCTCTGCTGTAATGAGGTGCCAACTGGGGACCGGCTGGGCAGAGGGGACATGCTTCCTTGCTGGGTCTGCTGTGTGGTAGTAATTAGAGGCATTCTTTCGGCACCAACGGAAACAGTGAGCTGGGGGCACTTCTGTGGACCAGCAGGAGTGATGGCGAAAGGAGGCCCAGATCAAAGAGGGCATCAACCTCACATCCACGCAGCTCATGCCTCTCAGGCTGGGGGCTAACGTCCGCCATGGCACAGGGAGGATGCTGAGGAGTGCCAAGCTGAATGTAGCAGGTCGTTTTTTTGTCCCTGTCCCCTCTTGTTCAACAGTACACTCAGAGAGGCAGAATTGGTGCCAGCGTCAGCCAAATTCAAGTCCACTACTGGGAGCAGGTGGCAGTCTCCTCCAGGCCTCAAGGTTACCCCCTGGGGCGGGTCATGGGGCAGTGAGGACCAATTTGCCCCCAGACAGCCACATTTCTGTCTTCCCCTCCCCCAGGAGAGAGGAAGAGTGTGAATTTCCGTATGTGACTGTCTGCAGTAGCTTAGCCAAGACCTCTCAGCCCCAGTGCCACTCCCCTCTGCCAGTCTCAGTGAGAATCCGGGAAGGCTCAGTGGAGGGGAGCCGAAGAGCCCAGTGCGTGTTAGGAACATGCATGCAAGGCTGGGGTGCTGTCCCCCGGGTCCAGGTGGGCAGGCCTGCACGGCCTGCTGAGCAGGGGCAGGGAGTCTTAGTGCTAAATGCCTGCACCTCCAACTCCTGGGGTCAGTCACTTCCCGTCCCTGGGTCTGCTTCTCCCACTGGGAAGTGAAGAGGCTGAACAGGGGCCCCCAAGTCTGTGAGTGAACGTGGCCCTGCCTGTGGTCTAGAAAGCTCAGCTAGAGGAGCAGAAAAGACTTCTTTAGATTGCAGCCCTCCTCCCCGGGAGCACTCCGCAGCAGGTGGCTGGATCCCTGATCTCCTTTTGAGGCTCCCGCCCAGGCCACAGCCACCAACAGGTGGCAGAATCTCCCAGAGCACTATCTCTGAACGGACTGTGCTTCCCACCATCAGAAGAGAGTGATCTGCCCTAAGTGGCTCTAAGAACTCTCCTGAGGGAGTTTCACCCTCTCAAAGACTGGAGTGCAGGGACTAAGACTGTGCCCAGCACTGCCAGTCTCCAGCCGGGCGGTGCAGCAGGACACGTCACCTGTCACTAATCTCCCCATGCATCAAAGGGCATTCATTCCTTCATGCATTTCACAAACACTAGACTTTCAAGTATCTTCCTAGCAGCGAGCAGGACCAAATGGACCCCTGCTCTCCCGGTGCCTACATGATGGTGGGGGAGACAGACCAAGCAGGAAACAAAGACCAACATAAAATCAAGTGCTCAGTGAAAGCAGCGAGAGAGACGATGTAGGGGAGTGTGGGAGGGATTTTTAAAGGAAGGTCTCTGTGGGAAGTGCCCTCGAGCTGAGATCTCTGTAATGAGAAGAAGGCAGGGACATCCAGGCAGAGGGGACAGGTTCCCTCAAGGCCGTGAGGCAGGAATAAACTTGGAGCCTGGAGCGTGTGAAGAACAGCTAGAAGTGTGTGGTCAGAGTAAAGCCAGGAGACACAGAGGCCAGATCCCATAGAACCTTCTAGAACTTGTTAAGGAGTGGCAAACCAATGGAGAGCTTTGAATAGGGAATTGCTAAGATGCTCGTGAGTGCAAAAAGTGCACTCCGGCTGCGTCTTTGGAGAATGGATTGTCGGGCCTGCCCTGAAAGTGAGGGAGTTAATAATAGTCCTAACCACCCTCCCCTGTCCAGCTCCCGGGGCCTTGTAACCTCACATGAGATTCATGCTGACACCCAGAAAAGCCCAGGGGCACGGGTGGAGGTTCATATTGTCACATGCTTTAAAATCCCCCTGCGCAAGTAGGAGCTTGTAGACCTGGCACCAGGCGACTTGGAACCGTGCTCCTGTATAGATTTCAAGGAAACAGGGCATGGTGGCAGCGTCCGCCCAGCCCGAGCCCTGCAGCTGTCCAGGCCCAGATGAATCCACAGATTTAAACTGGGAGCATTGCTCTGGGCCACACCCGGCTCTGCTTTGGCCGCTGGTGCCGGACAGGGGTAAACTAACACCAAGCAATGCGGAGAGGCCGACTCTCCACGCGGTCCCTCGCTGAACTCCTGGCCGGCACCCGCTCTTCTCTCCCGACCTCCCTTTCAGGACTGGGAAGGAAAGACAAAGAGAGGCAGGGAGCTGTCTAATTTAGGGATCTTTAATTTGAGAGTGGCTCCGGAGAGGACAATCAGCCATACAACCCTGGCACCCAAAGAGAGCGCATCCCAGGGCTCAGGGGTTTGAAGTATGGTGACAGCAGTCCTCTTCCTCCCCCAGGGCCTCCAACTTGGAGGCTGGAGGCAGATTTCAATCTCTGTCTCTAGGTTCCCTTGAGTGGAATGGGAGGGACCAGAACAAATTGGAGGTGCCATGTGGATCAATTGGGAGAGCTGAGTGGCAAGGCCCACCCAATGCTCCCTCTTTCCTCTCACTCACTCCTGGGTGCCTGTGGGGTGAGAAGCTGGGGCTCAACAAGGATACCTTGGTGCTTGGAAAATGTCTGCAGGACCTGAAGATGCACAGTGAATTTCACTCCTGCTAAAATGCGTTACCATCTAAATGCCAGGAAGTTCAGAGAATAATCAGCAAGATGATATGTATATAGGGTATATCCAGATTAAAAAAAAAAAAGAATTAAGTTTAATTCTCAGGAGCTCTACGGCCTGCCATCTGTACAACATGGATACTGAAATTTCCCAAAACTTAACCAAAGGGGACTGAGGTCTCAGTTCTCCTCCTGCAGCTCACACACCTGGTCCACACACCCCCTGCAGTTTCTCAGGGCCTTCTCTGTTTTTTATTTTCTTATATGATTTCTTTTGACAAAAGTTTTGCAACTTCACTGAAGAGAGAGCTTGGGGAGGGGCAGGGAAAGGTAAATCGAAAGAAAACCATGATTTTTTTAAATACCCTAAAACTCTCACCAGACAGTTGTAGCTACACTTTGCATTTGATTTTACCTTCGGGACTCTTCCCTGTGCTGCTCCAAACATGCATAGAATCACAGGGAGCAGGTTCGTGGGCGATCGGGTTCTTTCCATGCAGATATGTCAGTCCATATAGCTCCGCCGCGTGCCTCTGAATAGCTATGTTGTTTCCAACATGCAGAACCGCTGGGTGGACATTTTCATAAACAACTCTGATAAACATCCTGGCCTGTTTATATTTGTGATACATACACATACGTACGATAAATATTTACACACACATACACGCAGGCACACAGACGCAGGGTGCGTACACACAGGCAGCCTGGCAGCCTTGCCTGGCCATTTCCTCTGGACCTAGGAGTTCTCTCCTCTTTAAACCTGTCATTTTAGTATCACTGGATTCAAATCAGCACCCCCTTTGCTGATCAGTGAGCCCCTCTGCAGATAGCTCAGCATCACTGAGAAACCATCCGACGTGGTTTCCGGGGCCCCTCCAGCTCACCCCGACCTCTGGGCATCCTCCCAGCCCCAGCCCCGACCCCACTCCACAGAGTCCAGCTGTGGCCAAGCCTGAAGGAAGTCCTATCTAAGACTGACTCCTTCCCAGCCTCACTGGACACAGCCTGCTCCTTCGGAGTTACAGGGTCTAAGGAGATGACCCAGGACGGGAGCCCACCAGGAGCCCGACCACTTGTGTCACACAGTCACTGGCCAGGACCACACGCAAGGTTCCTCTTGGCCTTCCACATACTCCTTGCTTCCGAAGCCCGGAGCCGTGATGGCAGTCTGAGCATGCCGCATGAGCAGGGAGCCCTGGTCAGTGAATGAAAACCGCCTCCTCTCTTTGCTCGGTCATCAAAGGCATTCGCCTCCAAGGCTGGTCCTGAAGCAAAAGGACGGCCCGGCCAGAGAGCAGAGGAAGGGGTCCGAATGCTTCTTCTGAAGGCAGCCTTGCTAATGACCCGCTCCACTAGGAAAAGTAACTGCCTTCTGTCCGTGCACGGGCGTCCGCGCATGCCCAGGACCTCTGACCGATCTGGACTCAGTGATTCTGTCTGGCACGTATGAATGTATTTATATATAAAAATGATTTTTACTATGCAAAACACACACACACACACACACACACACACGGGCTGGATTTTAAATGAGCACTTCCTCCCCACTGAGTCCTGGGAGCTCTGGGCAGAGGCTGCTGTCATTCCAGGAGGCACAGTCCTGGGATGATGATGGGGTTAGGAGATTGTCTCATGCTGTCCCTTATTCTCATCGTGCCCAAACCACTCAGCTGTTTCATCAAACAGCCATGCGTCCCAAAGCTGAAGCAAGAGGTGGCCCCGGTGGAGTGACGGGGAGGAGGCAGGGTGTTCTAAAGACACCTTGGAGGTGTTTACCTCCCAAGCACCACGTCCCCGCCTTCCTCTACGTGGCTGCATACGAGGCCACGGCGTCACCTTTGCATCTGGAGGTGTCAAAACACCTTCAGCTACCCTTGCCCTGTGACCCCTGGTATGGGGGTGGGGGGTCTGCTGCCGAGCGACCTGCCCCACAGCACTGCCCACTGGGGATTCCACTGCAACCCAGGCCTCTTCACACCAATCCAGAGCCCCCCAGCCCCCATGGCCTCTTTCTTACTGCCACTGCCACCAAGCTTCTTCCTGCCCTGTCAGTCGCCGCGCTGCGGGCCCAGAGCCCAGTGCTCACAGGCAGCCCCCACATCTCCCTTGGTGAGCTCCCCCTCCCTCCAATTGCTGTTCAGCTGGTAGGCACTGTTTCCAGGCCTGGCCGGTGCTGGCCAACCCACAGGACCCTGCGGGGACAGGAAAGGCCTACTGCACCCTGATTTCAGTGACTCTCTTTGGCAAGCCCCCAGGTACAAATCTGGCTCCTCTATTGAGGAGAGAAGCAGAGGAAGCCCACCCCACCCACAGCCGCATAGGAACACCCCTATGGTCACTCCCGTGGCAGGTCCCAGGAGGTCTCTCTCTCAATCACGGTGCCTCAGAGACAGGAAAAGTCCCTGGGAGCCATCAGGGCTTGCAGGGAACCCAGCACAGGATGTAGAGCCCCCCAGGAGCCAGGAGGAGCCCCAGAAAGGGACGGGTTGCCTTGGCTTCCCACCACGGAAGCTCTGGACCCCAACGCAGGGATCCGCTGGGGCCGTTTTCCCACCATTGTTCTTTTATCTGATTACAAAGGTGAAAGTGTCACTGTTGTGAAATTTTATTTTCCAGAAAATGCCAGCCAAAATTAAAATCACCCCAAATCCTACACTCCAGAGATAACTAGTGTGGATATTTAGGTATATACACATTCAGACTTTTCTCTAAGCATCTGTATGGACATTCCTAATGGTTTTGTTTTGTTTTGTTTTGTTTTTAAATAAAGCAGATTCTGTTGCTCAAAAGTGCATCCTGGGCTATTCCCACACTGATGCATAAAAAAAGCATCTCGAGCTGATTTCACGGTCCCTGGCAGTCCGCTGAATGAGTACGTCATAATTTAACCAATCTAATTGCAGTAGACACTCAGGCATTGCCTTGCAATTGGGGGGACTACGTTTCTGAAAGTCTGATTGCCAGTTAGATGCTACACGCATGTGGGGGCTCTGGATGCCCAGGGTCAGGCCGGGCGCCTGAGAGGTGACATCACTTGCTTTTCCCATCAGCAGCCCTGGAAGGTGAGACCCAGCGTTGCAAAGATGGGAAATGCAAGTACCAGGATTCCCCCAGGACCCTGCCAAGCCCAGAATACTATCTGGAAATCCCCAGCGGCCTCAGCACACGGAAAGAGCCCGTCACTGAGACCCTGGGGAGAGGACTGACAGATGGGAGGGTCCAGCTCCTCCAGTGATCAGAAGCAGGCAGTGTGGGCAGGTCGCACCAGGAGGGCACCTAAGGTTCTGTCTCCCTGTAAGCGTCCCTCCACTGAGGAGTCATCTGGTGACAAGAGGGCCTACTTGGGGCAGTAATCAATACTTACTCCAACCGCTGGGGCTGCATTCCTTCCCTCTCCAACCATCTGTGTGACCTTCAGACAGGGCTTCACCTCCCTAAGCCTATTTTCTTTCTGTCTGTCTTGTCCTTCCCTTGGGACCTTCTTCCTTCTGTGATCTTAGAACCAGCCCTAAGCCCAGAGCAGACAGGTCTCCAGTCTCCGTCCTCCATCCTCCAAGTACCCAGTCATTCCCCTTTCCTTGAACTCATCATTGTAAATCCATCTTTGTGACCCCTCCCTCCACGGAGGGCCACACCTGAGTGACTCCTGTTGGCAGGAGCACAGCAGTGAGGATACCTGAGTGGTCAGGAAGGGAGAGTACAGAGCTCCACTGAGAGGGAAGAACATGCTCCATCTCCCAACACGTCCATCCGCCCTGAGCTGGAGACAGGAGCCTTCCCATTCTGCAGTTCGGAACACTAAGGCCAGAATTTATAGTGAGTCAAACTCCCTCTCTGTAAAAGGCGGAGCTGGGATTCAACGTCAAGTCTGCCTGACGCCAAGCTCGTCTATTTCTCTGCCCTCCCCTGCTGTTCCACTCCAGCCCTACAGAAAAGCCGTGGGGAAGACTCCTAATCCCAGAAGCAAGGAATTCTCTAGCATAGGTATGAGGGCTGACGGAGCACAGAGCCACCTGGATTTCTCAGCCTGGTCATAGCTGGCTCAGGGACCTTGAGGCCCATTAACACGTCTCTCCCTAACATTTCTCATCTGTAAAATAAGCAATGAGAGAATTATTCGGCATTATCTGGCCAAATCTGCTCAGCCTTTTTATCATTTGTACAGTACATCTAACCTGAGAAGCAAGCAGTCGGGCTCCTTTCCTCCTTCCAAGAAGTAACACCCACTGGCTTGGCTTCTGCCTGGTGGAACTGAGCTTCTGTGATCCTCTGCTCCAAACACATCTCAAGCCCAGGACCTCCCTTCGGCCTCCAGTGCTCCCTGGAGGTAGCCAGGCCCTGGGGATGTGCTCTGGACTCCTGTCCATCCCTGACCAGGTACAAGGTGTTCCAGCTCAGCGTGAGCTGGGAAAACTCTCAGGCGGACCCCAAAGACTGTCCTCACCCTAAAAGTAAATGGGATTAAAATGGAAAAAATGCCAAAGAGCCAATGCCCACGAGTCACTGCAGACTCAGAGGTGCCAGGCCCCCAGGTGGTATCAGGGCTACAGCAGAAAAGAATGGATGGGCAGACAGGGCACACACACAGGACACAGCAGGAAACGCTGGGGAACTGGCCTGTCACCAGACCCAGAGGCAGTGAGGATGGCTCTGGGCACGGGAGCCAGCCTCAGAGATGGCTGGAGCAGGTGACAGGGCTGACTCACAGCTTTGGCTGGGCCTGGAGTGCTGCCTCTACTGCACCTTTATATGAATCAGAAGTCACCCAGAGGGGTTGGCAGCTGCATGCTGCGGCACACCAAGAGAACCTTCTAGGCCCTGACGCTCTTGGGCTCCAGGGAAAAAAAAAAAAAAAAAAAGCCAATGAGTTTCCTATTTTCCTAGAAAATCCTGCGGTAAGATGCATACCACAGAAAACAATCACAGCTGCAGGGACTTCCCTGGGGCCCGTGGGCAGCAGAGGAAGTCAGGCGTGAGCTCCACAAGGAAGGCCAGGCACGTCTGCTCCAGAACCCAGTTTTGATCCCAACTTTTGAAAACCAATGAGGGCCACCAAGGTGCCTGCTCAGCTGTCTGAGTGGAACTGTGGAGAAGGGAGGGCAGATCCACAGCAAAGGGGGCACAGGCTAAGGACCCCAGGGTAGGAGCTGTGGCTAAGTCACCTTTGTGGCCTCCCAGGCTTGGCCCTGTACTGAAACACAGTAGATGCTCAATAAACCTTCATTCGAGGAACGGACATGTCCGTAGCCCTCCTACGAATGGGGACCTGGATGCATGAACCCACTAGGGTGGGGGACAGCAAGATGGGAGATGGCTCTCAAGGCTCTTGCTGGTGGTCTCAAGGAAGGGCACACTGGTGGCTCAGAGGAAGGCAGAGACACAGCCTCCCTGCATCTGCTGGTCTCCCACATGGGGCCAGGCTGGGTTCTGGGAAGGAGACCTTGGGTCCTGCAAGTGTGGCACCCTGTCCTCTGTGTGTCCTGAGACGCCTTCTCTCTAAAGCCTCCCTCCCGCCTTTGGCCCTGGGGATCTGCGGAGGGCTGGGGGGCAGCTCCTGGCAGGTGTAACCCAGTGCAGCTGAGGGAGGCCAGGCCTCCCGTGCCAACACAGATGATTTCCTCTTTCACTACTTCACTGGCTGGTGGAAAAAACAAGAAAACAAACTTCCCCTGAGCAACCTGAAACCCTGTGACCCTCTGGCCAAGTGGCCAGCTCCACCTCATCCCCTCCTTTCCCCTGGCTCACCTATGCTTGGCCCAGGGGCCGCCTCGCAGGTTATTTATAACTGTGTCAGAGGAGGAGGCAGGAAATAGGAAATTAGGGAGGAGGGGCACGGGAGGCAGCAGGGGCTGAGCGGCCCAGGCCTGGAATCCGGGTCGCCTGGACGGGAATGCCAACCCTGCCCGGCCTCCTGGCTGCAGACCCCACCTGCTGCCAGGGTCCCGTCCCCAGGCCCAGGTGGCAGCAGTTTCATCCCGAGATGGCTTCCTCAATCTGATGGGTGACATCAGCTTTTCCAACAAGCTAATGGGGGCCAGGCAGGAGGCCTAGGCGTGCAGGGAGAAGGGTCTAACCAACTCCTGGAGGGCACGTGGTGGGCAGATACCCAGCCTCTCACCATTCCAGCCCTGCCCTGCAGCTTCCTCCCTAGGCCTGTTTAAATGCCCTGCACGGTCAACTCCGAGGAACTAGGACTCCCATTCATGGCGCCAGAGGCCTGGAGCAGGGGTGGGGTGGGAGTTGGCTCACCCAGAATAGCACACAGAGTGAGACCCGGACCGCATCCTCAGGGGCACTGGCACTTGATCTACACCACACTGACCCAGCAGCACTCCTGTACCGAGAGGCCAGTGGAGTGCCCAGCCCTGCTGTGCCCAGGCCTGTCCACAGCCCTGGAATCCCCATGGGCCACCTCAAGTCCTGGGTGGACGGAGGCAAATCAGCCATGGAATGATCCCTTCACCCCAGTCCCCAAACCCCCACTAGTGGACAGGTTAGTGGACCTCCGGGGAGTGCGGATGACAGGAGGCTTTCTCCTGTTCCGCTGTCACGGGCTGGCTTGGGCAGAGTGCTGGCCAGCAGTTCTCTGAGAGGAGTGTCCCAGCAATGGACGGAGGCCTCTGGAGAGCGTCTCTGCCTCCTGAACCTCGTAGGTTTATAGCTCCAGTCTGATTTCCAAACGTGCGCCTGTCCGAAAACAGTCCAGATGTTGATGGAGGGTTCAGGGAGGGGAGGGCACAGCCGGGGGCCCAGGGACCCACGACTATGTTCCGCTGATGCTCAGCACCGTCCCCACGGCACCTGGGCTCTGGACCTTCAAATCATGACAGCCTCCCCTCGCGCCAACTACAACTCCTCCCGTTGAGTCCACAATGGTACAAACAAGATGCCAGGTGCCACAGTTTGGATCTGGAATGTTCCTCACCCCATAAGTTAAAAGCATGGTCTTTAACTGAACACTACTGGAAGGTGGTGGGAGCCTGAAGCAGAGTCTCAAGGGAGGTCTGAGGTCCGTGCAATTGTGCCCTTCAAGGGATTAGGGGACACTGGTCTGTTTCTCTCTCTCTCTCTCTGCCACCAGGTGAACAGGCCTCTCCCTTCACACACTCCCACCATGACACATGGTACCACCACAGGCCCAAAGCAACAGAACCAAGTTGACACCCCTGAAACTGGGAACCAAAAGAAACCTTTTCTCTTTATTAAGTTGATTATTTCAAGTACTTTGTCACAGTGACAGAAAACTAACACAGTAGGATTTACAGATGTGATGTGTGTCCCAAAGTGAGTCAAGTAATATTATAAAGTAATATCAATATCAAGTAATATCATAAAGCAAGTCCTTAAATCTAGCAAATAAAGGTCACTTCCCTTTCCCCTTTTATTTCTGGCCCCAACCAAATACCCATTCTCTCAGCTGCGGCCATTTTTGTTTGGCGACCTCAGATGAGCAACTTCCTGTGTAAAGCAGATTTTCTTCCTCCTTCCTTTCCTACTCAGCAACCTTGTGGTAGACAAATGGGCCAAGGCGGTCTTCAGAATCCTCACCTGGGCAGTGTCTTGCCAACTGGGTTTACAGGTGCTTCTTGGGGAAGATCAGCTCCTTGGCCAGATGTGCTCAGGAAACAGTGGACTGAACAAAGCTAGACAGGCCACCCTGCAGCAGGACTTCCCAGAGCCTTTATATGCTAATGGCCACCATGTGTTTCTCTCTCCAGAGGGAGACTACAATACGTGGCTCTCCCAAAGTACGCTTCTTAGACTAGTATTGGGAAAGTGATTTAGGCTTTCTTTCCACAGCACCAGGAAACCTTGCCTGCTCCTGTCCTCAGAGCTCACCTGAGGACCTATAAGAGGTGCCCAGGGAGACAATGAGGCAGCCTTCAGGAGGAGTCCTGGAACTTCAAAGTAGAGGCTGATCCAGGTCTGACCTAACTTTGGAGGCTTTGGGAACACCAAGTCTCCATGATTAGGCAAAAGGAGGCCATGCTCATCTCTCTAACCTGACAGGGCAGCGGCCACCAGCCAGAAACGAGGGGAAAGCAAACCGAACTTGTCTTTCCCTGGCGCTCCAAAG
The DNA here is from genome assembly GCA_020662805.1 of Glaucomys volans. NCBI lineage: Eukaryota > Metazoa > Chordata > Mammalia > Rodentia > Sciuridae > Glaucomys > Glaucomys volans. The sequence continues at coordinate 157,917 of JAJEJO010002136.1, forward strand.
GTGGGCTGTCCTCCCGGAAAATTAAAAAAGTGAAGACAGCAGGCCTCGTAGAGCACACCTGTGATCCCAGGGGCTCAGGAGGCTGAGGCAGGAGGATTGCAAGCTCTAAGCCAGCCTCAGCAACTTAGGGAGGCCCTATGCAACTCAGTTAGACCCTGTCTCTAAATGAAAAAAATACAAAAAAGGGCTGGGGATGTGGCTCAGTGGTTAAGTGTCCCAAGTTTAATCCCCAGTACCAAAAAATAAATTAATAAAGTAAAGACAACAAAGCCAAGAAGTCAAGGCAGCAGAGGTGTGCCCCCTGCAGGGAGACCCCAGTGACCTCTGTCCAAAGTGCTCTTTCTGCAGAGCACAGAGATTTCCTTGCTCCGATGGCCCATTTTCAGGATTTGTTTATGCCTCATTTCACCCTCATTTATTGAGCACCTACTAAGTGTGATGGCCTGTGGTCAGGAATACCAGTCAATTTCCAGGCAGTGAGGCTATTCTTAGTTTTCTGATGTCTATTTAAAGAGTGTTAATCTTCTCCGCCTCCCCCTCTGCAATTAGACACATACCACTTTCCAACCTCATACGCTGACCTCGCCCAACTGAGAAGGCAGAATGGACAAGTGTTCTTCCCAGCCTGCTTAACTTGGCCAGGAATTTGGCCTCATGGGGCTAGGGCAGCCTGGGAATCAGCCAACCTCGGGGAGATGTGCCCTGCCTGGACCCTTCCACTGGTCCTGGAGCCTGAAGCCTCCCTGTTCTTTCCCCAGGCAGAAAGTGCTAGGAATCAAGAGCAGCTTGGTCCAGCAGTAGAGCCAGACAGTCAAGAGCCCAGGCCGTGGAGCTGAACCACCAGCTCCAGTACCGGCTCTATCAGTGTGAAGCAGGCAGACCTCAGGGGTGGAGGCAGGAGGCCCGGTGCAACTCCTGGTGCCCCGTGTATGAGCTGTGTATTAGGCAAGTTACCTAGCCTCTCCAGCCTCAGCATTCCCACCTGCGAAGTGTGGGGATGATGATGATGATCAGAGCAATGGTAACCCCTGCAATGCAGGTTTACAGTAAATAATAGAATTTACATATATGCGCATGCAATTTTTAAAGCAGCTGTCAATAAACATGAGCTGCTTTCATATTTAATTCCTGTCTTAGCTTCTTCACCTGCAAAACGGAAATAAGAGTGCTCACCTCACTGGGTGGTAATGAGAATTTAAGGAGATTAAGGATAAAAAGGCCTTGGCATATAAAAAGGATGTGATAACTGTTAAATATTATCAAATATTACTATTAGTTTTGCTCTAGTTCTACTCCATCTCTCTGGACCTCGGTTTCCCCACTTGTCAAGTGAGAGAACTGGGCCAGATGGCTCCTACGAGGTCACAGCATGTGGGTTCCCTTGTGGCCTGAAGCCACTTTCAGGAAAGCAGAGTCAGTAGCCTCTGAGTTTTGGTAGGTCCAAACACCCCCCCGGCTGCCCAATGTCCCTGTGTGCAGCTCACAAAACAAGAAGAGGGACTAAAGCAAACAGGACCTGACCTGAGCTGTCCCAACAATATGGCGGACACAGATGGCAACTGAAATGAGACCAGTCCCAAATGAGATTTGCTGAATGTGGACTAGATACATATTGCATGCCAAAAACTTAATCTAAGAAAAAGTAAAAATCCTGCTAATAACTTTTAGGTTGATCACATAGTGAGATGATTTTCTAGTTTGGATATATTAGGTTAAGTATAATATTTACATTAATTTCACCTTTTTTCTTCTCTTTTATAATATGACTATGGGAAAATTTAAAACTGAATTTGTGGCATGATTCGCTGTCCCCTGGAAGGTGCTGGTCTGGGCTTTCTTTCCCTTTCTGTCCCTCTGCTTGTGAGCTGTGGCTAAGACACCTCTCGGAGGGATGCCAGGAGGAATGTGAACTATTTGGGGTTAACTTTTTTTTAACCAAATAAAACCCAGATGTTTACGATCCAGGTGGGGCATTAAGTTTTAGGAGCCTCCAAGAATCTCCTCTGGCTTAAAGGAACCTGAATAAATAAAATCCGTCAAGCTGCCAAACACCCCACAGAGCGGTGCGCTTGCTGGCCCCTGAGGCTCTCCACCTCACTCCCATTTCCAGAGTCCTCCCTTGTCCTCTCTTCGAGACAGGGGTGGGCTGTGGCTCTTGAGGGCCTTTCCAGGTAACCGTCATGTTTAATATGCCAGCTCAGCTGTGTGGAGCAGCCTGTCGCTTATTGAGCTGGTCAGAGCCCGAGATGTCAAATTCTGATTTTCTTCTCTGATGCGCACAGCTTGGGACACTTGCCTGGAGAGGCAGCAATGCCACCTTCTTCAGTCATCCTCACTCGTTCAGGAGACTTTCATTACACACCTGCTAACATCAGTCAAGGAACTGCAGAGCAGGCCTGGACCCCCGCCTGGGGGGTCAATGATACCAGCCATGCTAACACCCAGGCCTGCTGCAGCCAGGCAATGGAGCGCGCCCTCCCTTCCAGCATCTCAAGAATTCTCCCACAACCCCAAGAGGGTAAAAGTCCAGCTGCACGCTCCACGTTACAGACAGGGAGAAGAGCTAGCGTGGCTGAGGTGTGGACCAGGGAATCTAACTCCAGAACCATCTCAGACAGCACAGAAAGTTCCAGAACAGGCACCTAAGCAATGCTTCTGGGACCAGAGATTTGCTCAAAAAAGCCGTTGTTCACATTCATTCAGAGAGCCAAGAAGCCAAAGGAAATTCATAAGATCATCTGGACTCAAGGTCACAAAATCGGTGACCCCTACCCACAGCTGAATCTGGCCTGTGGAGATGTTCTGTTTGGTGTACACGTACACACACACACACACACACACACACACATAAACTATAAGATTTCACACTAAAATATTTGCATTTCTAGCTCGTCCTAAAAGATTAGAAATCTGGCAATATGGGACCCACATCCCAATACACTGGGGCTGCTCAGATGGATTCTCCAGTTCACCACAATCACCACCACTCTCTATTGCCTGCCTGACTCCATGGCCAAAGGTGAGGTGCTCTGTACCACCGCACATGCCCAGTTTTTGTTGTTTATCTTATAATAAAGAAATAATTTTCGTACCCATTTATCACCCCAAAGTGGGAAAACAAGATGTTGGGAAACTATATAAATATTTAGTTACATAAACATGCATTTATTAACCATATGTGTGTGTGTGTATTCATATACACACACATACAGCACACATAAGATTCCAACATGTTTAGCCAGGCGTGGTGGCGCACGCCTGTAATCCCAGCACTTGGGAGGCTGAGGCAGGAGGATCGTGAGTTCAAAGCCAGCCTCAGCAATTAAGCGAGGCCTTAAGCAACTCAGTGAGACCCTGTCTCTAAATAAAATACAAAAATAGGGCTTGGGATATGGCTCAGTGGTGGAGTGCCCTCGGGTTCAATCCCCAGTACCAAAATAATAATAATAATAATAATAATAATAATAATCATCTAACATGTTTAATTTGCAAATACCCATCTTCTGTAGCCGGTGCCCATGGGCATCTGGGTTTGTGAGCTGGCCTGGGTGACCGTGAGAAAACCCAGGCCAAAAGAGAATCAGCCAAAGAAGGAATGGGAGCCCACATCCACCTGTCCACTGCACCCATTTGCTCAGCACTGAATCCCAGAGAACTTTCTGGATGTAGGGATTCTCACAAATCTCAGTCTTTCTGGTGGCTTTGTCATGAGGAATCTTGGGCAGGGGTTCTGCCCTGACACTGGAGAGGGCATGCACTGTGACTGCTCAGTGGGACACAGGTCTGACCTGGCTCTTCCGGACCCCCTTCTCCTTCAGAGAGCAAGGATTCCAGAAGACCACACGTCTTAATTAAAGGTCTTCATCTGAGCTGATCTTCCATACAAGAGGTTTTCTCAGTTACAGAAAACGTGTAACAGCCAAAACCCAAAGGCTCTGGAGCCAGGAACTGCTTGGGCACCTGTCACAGCAGCCTTGTTTGGGTGAGTCTGGGGTCTCAGGTCCACCTCTAGTCCATCGGCTTCCATTATGAGGCCAATGGGTTTCCATTTCTGCCACGCCCTCCAGCAGTCAATGACAGACTCTGAAGTGACCTTGATTCTTATTTCTAGCCATCGACTGAGTCTGTGAGGTTGCTTTCTCTTTGGTAAATCATCTCGGCTCCAACAGGAAGTTTGGTGGCCGCATACCTTATCTGATGAAGTGTCTCAGCTCCTGAGAGAGACCGTTCAGTCAGAGCTTCGTCCACTCTTACAACTGCAGAGATCCTGGCTCTGATCTTAACAGAACACCTGTCTAATGAAGTTACCTCCCAAAGAGTGTCCCAGACAGACTCAGGCACTCGAGAATTCAGCTGGACTAGCCAGCCCTTTCCAGGGGAACTTAGAACCAGAAACACTTGGTATAAAATGAGCATTCAGCAAAATACATGTGTAACCAGGGAGGTTGACATCGCCAAGTTGACTCCAGAGTCAGGCAATGAACTTGAACTAGACTTCAGGTCTCCAGACTGGAGGCCATTTCCCCTACAGCCCCCCTGACACACACACACCTGCTGCCTCTGGCACTGGGCAGGGGTACCGACCTGTCACCCACGGTTGGTATCACTGATCCATCTGCAGGACCTTCCCACTGGTTATCCCAGAATCTCCTACCTGCCCATCAGAGGCTGTAGCAGTCTACACAGGAGGGGCAGCACCAGACCCTTGAGGAGTGTTGAACTTGGCCTCACGAGACATGGGTTCCGATCCCCATTCCATGTGTCAGTTGTGTGGCTCAGCTACCACCACACTGGTGCTCGGAGTTGACCACCATTAAATGGGACCAGCGACCCCCTCCCACCATCCTGCCTGCTCACTGGGATGTTGTGATCATCAAATGGGACTGGAGACTCAGATGTGCAGAGTCGTGAAACTAGGTAGGAACGTCGCTGTCCCTCTGTCCTGTAGGCGGCAGGGTAACAAGGCAGAACAAAGCATGGGACTGGGGGACATGGGGCATCAAACAACGTTGAAACTCAGCTCTCTACATGTGACTCTGGAAAACACCCATCACCCCTCAGAGTCCCATTTTCCTCAGCTAAAAAAATTAAAAATGAGAATGCTGCTCTGTCATGGAGCATCACAGCACCCCCAAAACTAACACTCCCTGGCAGGCTTACCACGCAGCAGGCTCTGTGCTGAACACTTCCTGTGGATTATTCCACGTGATCACCGACCCGCCCCGGCGCACACGACCCAGGCTCCATCTTACAGATGAGCTCGCAAAGGGCAAAGGTCTTGCCAGAGCTCAGGTCAAAGAGCCAGTGTGTTTCCAAATCTAGACGACTGCGAGACTCGTGATGACACATTGGGGGTCAAAGGGAACCCTTCCTAACAGAGGAAACACGACACCTCAGGCCAACGCCTCCCGTCCTGCAACTCTGGCTTCATGAAGTCTGATCCCAGCTGGCTAGAGGCTGGCGTCCCCTCCCTGACAGGGGACCTCAGGGGTCCTGAGATTTCTGCAGGAAATCGCCCTTCCCTGCAGGCTGCTGGGCTGTCCCGTGCCTGGGTGGAGGAGTGGGCAATGCCCTTGGTTCCAAGGGCTTGCTCTGCTCCATATTCCCCTCTCCACCCCTCACCCAGCACCTCCCCGCCCCCAAGGCTCTGTTTTTCCAACTGGCTGAACTTTACCTTGGTCTCTCTGAGGCCAAATGACATAGGTTCCCTTCCCTTGTCCAACTCCACAGAAAGACATGTGGCAAAGGTCTGGGAGCAATGGGAGTCTCCAGTCTCTGAGCTGTGAATGCCACTGCCAGGTGATAAGGTCAACCTGAACAAGGATCAGACCTGGGTGACCCTTGCCATTCCACCCAGCCCCCACGGATGGCTTCTAAATGGGCCAGGAAAGGGTCTCCAGCCTCCTCGGCAGCTCTGACACTTCTTCTTTTAGCAATTGAGCAAAAAGACCTCTTAGTCCCCACTACAGCTGGGAAACACCTGTGGCCTCCTGTCAAGTGCTATTGCGTGAGTCCCTCTAGGTAGAAGCACTACTTCGTCTACTCGGCCTGAGAGAGATGAACACAGGAAAATGTACCTGAGCTCAAGTCGCCTCCTCTGACAGGGCCTCTGCACCAGCCGGACATCAGCGACCTGCTTCCCCTGCCAGGCCCTCGTGCAGAGCCAGCAAGGGTGATCAGTGCACAGGACCTACGCACAGGAGGACTGTAAACTGGCAGAGGGACAGAGGACAGTGATTCCCTAAGGGGTCCATGAACTATTTCAGCATTTTGGTCCCAAATCATAATCTAGTCACCAGCTACCTAGGAGAAAGCTTCCCAGGCTTCAGAAAACACCAGGTGTCCTTGCTCTGGGCTGCAATTAATTAATATGTTAGCAGATTATGTTTGAAAAAATGACTTGTCCACTATCAGTGGTTTTCCAGCTTAACTTGGTTTTTAATGGAAAAATAATCAACACTCCACACACGAAACTGTGAAGGACAATTCTTCCAAACACAGAAGCCACTGAAGGGAAAGTTAATTTTAGAAAATGCTCTTTGGTGTTGAGAAGACTGGGAACTACCGAGTGGGGAAAGGGTGCTGGGTGAGGAATGGGAAATAGGGCGCAAGGCCTGGTTTTCTGAGAATCCCAGAACCAGTGGGGACAGCAGGGGCAGCAGGCTCTGAAGGGCCTAGAGAGGGAAAGTACTCACAGAGAAGCAGTGGGGGGTCAAAGACCAGGCAGGAGGTCGCCAAAAGAGCAGGACCTTCCCAAGTCTACGGAGGTCTCACCCTGGGTCTACAGGGGGGACTGAATCAGGATATGGCCATTATGGTTGGGAGATGAGGTGTCGCCCCAAAGACAATGCAAGAACGTTCAGAAGTAAAATCAGATTATGCAAGCTTTGACCTAATCCGTGGATTAATTCACTGATATGGATTAACTCAGGGGCAACTGTAGGCAGGTAGGGGGTAGCTAGAAGAAGCAGGTCACTGAGGACATGCCTCTGGGGTTTCTGTTTTGTCCCTGGAGATCAGAACTCTCTCTCTTCCTGGCTGCCATGTCCTGAGCTGCTTTCCTCCCCGACACCTTCCCACCGTGATGTGTGGCCTCACCTCAGGCCACAGCTGTGGGGTTGGCCCACCATGGACTGAACCTCTAAAAGCATGATCCAAAATAGACTTTTATTCCTTTGAGCTGTTCTTGTCAGGTCTTTGAAATGGAAAAGCTGACTAAAATACAAGCTGTGGAGATAGACCAATCAAATGTCAATTCCGGATTGACTTTTCTTTCTTTTTTTTTTGTACTGGGATTGCAATCAGGGGCACTCGGCCACTGAGCCACATCCCCAGCCCTATTTTGTATTTTATTTAGAGACAGGGTGTCAGTGAGTTGCTTAGCACCTTGCTTTTGCTGAGGTTGCCTTTGAACTCTGGATCCTCCTGCCTCAGCCTCCCAAGTCGCTGGGATTACAGGTGTGCACCACCCCGCCTGGCTTGACTGTTTCTCTATTTCTTATTAGTGAGACCTTGGGCAAGTAGTGTTACCTCTCTAGCTCCAGACTGCTCCTCAGGTGACTGGCATGGGCAAGCCCCAGCCCACAGGATGACTGACAGGCAAGTATGGATTGAATACAGTGCCTGCAGCAGAGTAAGTGGACCTCCAAGAAAAGTGATGCTTGTATGTGGGGTTTCCTGCCGGGGTGGCATTTAGAAACCTTCACTTTCTTCTCTGAGAGGGTGCTGGATTGCATGTCCACCAGAAGGTGGGAATGGACTTGTCCAGTGACACAGATGGCAAGGCAGGTGTCTCCCCTCCCCGAGGAGAGAGATGAGTCCCTCTCCAGGGTGCACAGTCCAGCAATGCTCCTGGCCCAGGAACGATGCCCTCTGGGAGTTTCCCAAGCTGCCTCAGAGATGGTGCTTTGAGGTAGATTTATACTTGGAGCAAGGTTAGACAATTGTGCACCCAAGAAGGGAGTGGGCAGGGAGTGGAACCAGAGGAGGCCTGGAGAATGAGATGCAAACATGGGGGTGCAAAACCAAGGCCGTGGCATGGACCGAGAGCCAGAAAGAACAGGAACCACTGGGGCAGGTAGGAGGGCCTGCAAAGAGACATTGATAAAGATCCAGGTGGGGGTCCATGCTGGCCCTTGCCAAAGTCACCTTTGGACACTGCATCCCGAGTCCATGGAGAGTCTTAATCAGGACAGTGGAATGTTCTGTCAAATCAGTCCCTCCACCTCCCGCAAAGACAAGACCCCAGAGTCTTTCTGGACCTCACATCTCTCCTAGCATGCACCATCCAGATGCATCAATGAGAGGGGCAGGGAGACAAAGGGATGAGTCTCCTTGATGCCACCACCAGCCCGACCAGGGGGCATCTTCGAGTCAGAAGGTAAATCCCTGCACATGTGTGTTTACACACAGACTCTAGAATCCTAGTTCATTTAAAACCCCAAGGCCAGACAACTTCATGAAAGAAAGGCCCACCACTTATTTTGAAAGCAAAAACTAAAGCCATCTCCAAGGGAATTGCTCCAAGACCGCAACAAGTCAAGGCCAGGGCTTTCCTGGCACGTAAGCGCTTCTCTCCCCATAAAAATGATCCCATGAACTTGATCTAAGTGGCCCTAATTTTGATCCCTTTCAAAGAGACAAAGGCATGGGCAAAAAGAGACAAAACCTCAGAAAGTCAATAAAAATTCTAAATTGTTCTCCCATTTGAGAGAATGCTGGAAGTTTCTCAAGCAGAGGGCTGCAATTGTCCCTCCAGCCCTTGATGCTGTATATCAGGAGAGAACTAAATCCGCAGTCACTCTGGGGGGCAAATCAGCAGGAACTATTGAGATGTGAAATGCACGTATCTTATGTCCAAAAATTCCGACTGCACAGTTTCCATAGAGAAATGTTCGCACACATGACCCAGAGGGCCATCCCACGACTTCTGGGTCCAACACCCTTACAAAGATGAAAACTTGTTAAAACATTGATATCCACCCAAAGGGGACTGGCTAAATAAACTAAGGTATACCTATAGGGATGTTGTCTTATTTAAATGACATAGTAGTATTTAGACACATCTTAGGGCCAGGCTCCACCAGTTTAAATACTGGCTGCTACTTAACAGCTGCATAACCTTGAACAAGCCATCACAGTTCTCCAAGCCATGGTTTCGTCAACCATGAAGTGGAAATGACAGCAGCACACCTGCCTCAGAGGGATGTTGGGAGAATTAAATGAATTGATGCATATTAATTATTTAGAAGGGTGCCTGGCTCGTGTGCTCGTGAGCTTTCGTGAAATCATAACCCTATGGTGTGCTGGACACAGAAAGAATAAAGCAGACCTGTGCGTACAGTAATCGAGGAAGAGATTGGATGCACATGGTTGAATGAAAATAAGCAGAATATGATGTGCGGCATTCCACTATTTATAGTGTTCTACTATTTATGTTTCTAAGGCAAACAAGCTACTATAGATTTTTGATGGACAGGCATGCACATGGAGGAAAGAATTGGAAAAGAGACTAGAATTAGAAGCAGTGATCCAAAAGGACTTTACCTTTCTCTGATTATAGGGAGAAGGGAGGGAGGGTATAGGTGCACGCAGCAGGACGGATGGATACATACACACCTGGACATATTCATATAATGCTTGAAACTTAAAAGTGTAGATTTTTAAAAATGTCTGAGGCAGTGCAAATTACGAGTGCCTTTCATCAGTGAGAAGCCTGATGACGTCCAACATGCCTGAACACACATAGCCCGCAAGCCCCAGAGCAAGGATCTGAGCCCAGCTCTGCCCTCCCCCGTGGCCTTTCCACCACCCCACACTGCCTCCCAAGGCCACCCAGGAGTTGACTACGACAAAGAAGAAGGGGCCTCCTTGTCCACACTGGTTGGAATGGTAAAAGCCGAACGCAATGGAGAATTGTGTTGTTGTTTTTGTTTTTAATTAATGAACCTGTTGGAATGTGCCGTTCAGCAGTGGGGCCGAATGGTTCCTGCCGTTCCGCAAATCAGACAAAACTCTCTCCCTCCAAGCCACTTCCGTTCTCTCCCTCCAAGCCACTCCCGTGGCCACTTTCTAGCCTTATCTATCCAGGGACTGGGAAAGGGACGCACAACTGTCAGAGAGGCACCTTCACCAGCTAGACCTGGTCTCCTGACCTCGGCACTGGACTGGGTGGCGGAGCCCAGGCTGGATCTGCCATGGGGGGAGCATCTTCGAAGCCCCGGATGTCCTGTCTCTAGTAGCCTTACCTCCCAGATCTCAGGGGCCAAACAAGTCTCTCTGACTTTGGCTTGATAGTTTTAAGGGTCTTTTCTGGTTCTAACAGCCACAGAACATTAGAAATTTCTCTCTTGTTTTTCTATTAGGAAAGTATAATAAGTTTTCCTTCCTTAAATATGATGTTGAACTAAAACCTTTGGTCTTCTCAGCTGCCTTCCCAATTTTTAGGAAAACTCCCCAAATCCAGAAGGAGAGCATTCCCCAACTGTCACTGTCCATTACATCTCCCTCCTCAGGGCTATCACCTGCCTTGCAGTACTAAGGATCAAGGAAGGTTGAAGTTTTTGAAGACTGGCATACTAAGAATGAATTTCAGCCTTACCATTTAATAGTGACCTTGGGAAACCCCTCTTGGATTCAGTATTTCCACCTGAAAAATGGGCACATTCTATATTCTTAAGATTGCTAGGTGGATGGAAGGGAGTCTCTAGAGGGGTCCTTCCTTTCTCCAGACCAACAGCAGCCCTATTCCCACAATTCCTGAGATGCTGATAGTCTGGGTTTCCCTACTCCCACCAAATGACTGGCTCCTCTCCAAAATCTGATCCTTCAATCACAAAGCCCAGTATGGAGGCAGAGTTGTGTATTAGAGCGAGAGGCAACAGACATAAAACTGCAACCTCGGGTCCCATACTGAAGGAATTCGCTGGCAATGCCCCTGTCAAAAGGTTCGCAGATATCCAGGGCCATCCTCCAGAGCTGGCAGCTGAGCCCCAAGCCGAGCCCCACTCTTGATTTCCCACAAGCTCAGAAGCAGGCCGGCGACCATCTATCTCATGACACCACTGCTGCTTGCAAAAGGGGCAGAGAGAAGGGCTTGGGCTTCCCAAGCAAAATTCTCTTTCTACTGCCCCCCACCTCTGCAGAAACCATACACACACACACACACACACACACACTCCGACGTTCAAAAAGCTCTTGGCACTGCCCACCCTTCCTGAGCTGGACGGAGCTGCCAGAGCAGGATCTGCCCAGCCAAGGCTGCCGCCTCCATTCCCAGCCCCCTCCCCGGCCCCTTCAGAGTCAAGGTTTTGTCAAGAGTTTCAGGGGCAGTGACTGGTGAGGAGGGGGCCACAGACATCCTGGCTGGTGCCAAGTTCCTTTCTTTGCCCCACAGCGTGCTTTATAAGCCAGCATGTAGTTTATTCTTCTCCTAAACACTTCGATAGGGTGCAGGGCCTGGAGTTGCCATAGAAACACCTTTTAACTCCTGCTCACCCAGAAGGCTGTACCAGTCTCCTGGGCTTTGGGGAAGAAAGGAAAAAGGGACACCTGTGGATTCGGAGACAGGAGAGGGAAGGCAAGGGGGCGGGGGCAGTAGAGAGGGCAAGCCGGGCATGCTGTGCCCTTCCCTGGCAACATGGCACCCAGCCAGGAACAGAAAACAACCCAGAAGGTTCTGGAAGAGGACAGTGGAAGGCTGACTTGAGCGCCTCGGTGGGCTACACATCAATTAGTGGGATTGCAGGGGTCAAGGCAAGAGCCAGCTCCTACCCTCCTTTCCTTCAGGGAGGGAACCCAGAACTTCCACGCAGAAAGGCAGTGAGCAGGCAGGTTGGGAGCCACCTACTGGACAGCGGCAGGGTGTTCTGTGAGGCAGCAAGAGGTCAACAAGCAAGCGGCCCACACCCACACCTCCCATTTTTAAAAGCATTATCTCATCCCCGCCTCTAGTGCAGTGCACCAAACCCAGGCAGGGCGAGCGTGGATCAGCGCCAGAGCATCGAAGATTTCTCATTTCTTTTTTATTGTTGCTGCCTCAGTGTTCTGGTTTGGGGGCACTTCTCGGTAACTCAGCTTTTCTCTGGGAAGTTTAATAAAGGAGGAGGAAGGAGCTATTCCTTGAATCAATCCAGAGAAATCACAAGAAACACTGCGTGCATCAGTCCAGATCCACAGAGGCAACCCTCAGTGGGAAATCCAGGGGGTCCAGGAGGGCCCCCACTGGAAGCAGGATCTACTGGCTCCTGTTTCCACTTCTCCCTGGTAAACTTCCAGGGTAGAGACCTCAAAGCAAAGGGCAAGTGGAAGAGGCAAAGTCCCCCACTCCCTACACACACCAAAACACCCAGCTGAGCGCACCCCACCCACTATGAGGCAGAAAGGGACTTAGGCCTTGGTCTGCACACCCATCCCACCTGCTAGCTCCCGGGCCCAGTGTGCTCCTTGCTGAGCAAACCCAGGACTGGGCAGCAGATCAGGCGGAAATGTCACCAGGCCAAGTAGAATTTGGGTGGGGGCACTCAGGGAGGAGGGAGAAAACCTTCCCAGGACTCAAGCAGCCCAAAGAATCTTTCCAAGCAATCCAAAAGCCAGGGGCCAGCCAGAGTCCCCCAGGAAGAGGGAAGGGTGCGCCTGCCTGTGGGTCCCGGGAAACCTCTACCCTGGGGTCACCCAAACAGCCTCAGCTGCCAGCTGGTCACCACAGGCACCCCCTGCCTTCTCCCAGACCTGGCCTGGCCCATCAGCGGCACCCCTCCCAGGCTCCACCGCAGCACACTTGTGGAGTTCCTCACCCAAGACCAGTGGAAAATCTCCTGCCCCTTTATGACTGTACTTAAAACACACACACTCCATTCTTCACCTCGGAATCACGGGAGCAGAGCGCGGCTAGACCATGTTCCACCCACCACCCAGCGTGTACACACACACACACACACACACACTCAGAGCAGGAGTGCTGGCCCGCATATGCTTTATGAGCTGGAGGATGGACGGAAGCGATGTTTTCCAGCTGCCACTCCACCTCTGGCTCTCCAAACCAGTGTGACCAACAGCCCCAAACAAGTTCTCCCTCCATAAAAACTGGTTCTGCTTCTGACCCAGTCCCTTTCTCTCTCATCAAGACACAAAGTCCAGTTTAGAAATGTCACAGCTACATGGGACCCCTGGCATCTTTGTCCTTTGGGTGACAAATATATTTTCCACTGCTCATCATATCCCTCCCACACACATTCAAGGGGGAAAAAAGCTTCCTGTGAATTTTCGCAGTTATGTGATAAGTGATCCCTTACAGCCAGCTCCTGCTCACCATCAGCACTCTCAAATACAGTTCCAGGGGGAGGGTCAATCCCTTTTTCTCCTCATTTTTCCCCTTACATCCACCCAAACTTGGCAGTGCAAGAAGCTCCCTTAGCACTTACTTGGAAAGCCTTAGTCTGGGTTGGGTCTCAAGGAAAAGAATGAACTTCAAGGGCGCAGATGATGCAAACTCTGAAAACTCCCAAGTTTCTCCTGCAACTCTGCGTGCACATGGCTAGCAACTTCTTTTAAAAGTACTCCACAGCACACGGCGGAACTTCAGTAAGCATTCCAAGTTTTAGGAACTCCCTCCCACCCTCCTCCCCAGCTCTTCCTCCTTCAGGAGTGAATGGAGACATTTTCCAGGTGTCAAAAAGAGTCAGCAGGGATCTCTGGCCCTAAAAGCGCAAAGGCTGCCCGGGGTGCACTCGGCCACCGGGGGCTTCCTCTGCAGGGCATCTCCCCCCTCTGCTATGCCAGAGCCCCCGCCAGAGGAAACTGAGTCTCCAGCTGCGGCGTGGGACTCGGCCGGAACCCACGAGCTCTTACCGATGTCGGAGTTGCAGAAAGCGTCCTGGGGGTGGCTGGGCGAGCATGTGCACGCCTCGGCGCCCCACTCCCCCAGGCTCCAGCTGCCCAGGAGCACCACGAGCCCAAGCCAGGGAGTCATCGCCGCTGCTGCTGCCGTCCTCTGCTGGGACTGCTGCTCGCCTCTCCAAAGTTGCCTTGCGTGCCGCCCGCGGAGCTGCTGTGGCCGGAGCTCTCCCGCCCGGCCGTGCAGGGCAACTTTGCGCTGCCCTTGGAGTGCCCAGCGGGACAGGCCGGGGTGTGGCGCGGCGCTTGTCTCTGCAGGCCAGCGAGAGGTCTTGGACTAAGGAGCCGGAGCCGGAGCAGGAGGAGGACCTTGCACGCCCGCTGCTTGCCCGCCGTTCGCGCCGCCGCCGCCGCCGCTGGGGCTGCCGAGGGATATAGCGCGGCGGCCCCGACCCCCCCCCTCGCCGCGGGCGCTCCGCCCGCCCCCTCCGACCAATGGCAGCGCCGCATTACCTCATCGGCCGTCCCCAGAGGGGGCGGGGCCGGGGGCGCCCGGACCGTTCAGATCCTTATAGGGAATAATGCGGCCTTGGGCACGCGAGTGGGTGGGCTGGGGCGCGCCCGGGACCCGCGCCGGCTGCCTGGCCTCCGAACGGCGCCCCCATGCCCCCTTAACCTACACCCTGTCCCCGTGCCCACTCCTCCCTCGGAGAGCCTCCATGCAAACTAGAGCCAACTAACACCCACCCACCCACCCCAGTACAACCCCTTTTGCGGAGCACAGCCTCTGCCCAGGAACCTTGACCGGACCTAGGGAAAGTCTAGGAAGAAATGCTTCTCCTCCACCTTCTCTGGAAACAGCAGGGCAGAGGAGAAAGACCCAGACAGATGACATCTTATCTCTGTGTGTGTCTTTCTCTCTCCCTCTGTCCCTTTCCCCCTAACCCTTTCCCCCACCGTCTCACTTACTTTCCTGGATATGAGGAAGTCCTCTGCCCTTGGGAGCTGGCTATGATAGATTGTTGTTTATCTGAGCTCCTTCCCAGCAAATGGAATTGTGAATTCATTCAACAAACACTGTTCTGGATGCCGAAGTGAGAAAGGCAAAAGCTCTGGCAGCCGTGGAAATCCATGAGTGCCCATGGGGTCATTTTCTATGACTCTAGTGCTATGAAGACACCAAAGCAGTGTCGTGGGTTAGAAGTGACAGGAAAAGTGCTGCATTCCATGGGAGAGTAAAGGGACTCTGTGGCAACAGCCTGGCTGAGAAGTGAGCGGAAAGGATCAGCCCTGTGGTAGCTAGTAGGAGAGGCAACAGGAGGGGAGAACAGCAAGTGCAAAAGCCCTGAGCCACTGAGGAGCAGAAAGGAGAAAGGGCATGAGGAAGTTGCAGCCTCACTCATGGCAGACTGGTCTCCACCCTCAGCAAGGAAGGTGAAACATCCAAAACTGGAGTAAATTATCCAATATGGTTCACCGTCTCAGATCCTCCAGGACGGTGAACCATATTGGATAATTGCAAATAACAAATATAATTACAATCCTTATTATTAACTTACTTCTTGATTCTGCTATGTATTTTTTAAAGCGGGGTTCCATAGTCACCCCAGTATATCTCACAATAATCCTTGCACACAGGAAAGCAAGCAGAAGCATCCATTTCGCTTTCAGGTCGGGAAAGGTGGGATTACTTGGCAGTCAGCCAGGATCTCAGCTCACCCTTTTTCGCCGACTGTTCTTATCTTAAGATATTTATGCCCTTGGCCTGGGTGGGAGTTCAATCCAGCTGTGCCAATGCCTTTTTGCATCTGGGGCTTTCCACTTTCCTATACATTCGTCTCTCTCCCTCTTCAGACTGTTTAGAAGCCTTGTCCATTGGGGCTCTAGAAGTGCTGAAAGTTTGGAAGTAATAAGGACTGGGAGAATTGCAAGTTTCTCCTTAGGAGAAACCCTTTGGTTTGCCCCTCAAAGAAAGGATGTTGGAGTGGCGGAAGAGGAAAATACTGTGGGAAATGGTATTTCCAAGAACATTTTTTAAACTCCTTTTTCTACCTTAAAACATTTGGCCAGAGGGCAGGGAAACAGTTTCCACATCTTTCTGTCTTGTTCCCCCACCCAGCTTCCAAGACCTTCCCTTCTTAACTCTTGCCTACCCACAGAGCCCTTTCCAGCACTATGACCCTGGTCTCATGGAATATTGTTGAATTATTTCCCCCACCCCACTATAACTACTTAGAAGACTGGGATATTTCCCCATGTGATTTTTTCCTTTATTTTGTTCCAAAGTCTCAGGAGACTTGAGTTGTGACCAGCAGCCATCTGAGTCCTGAGGTATGGGCACCCTGGGGCCACTCTGAGGAACCAGGTTGAATGAGGACAGATTTAGTGGGATTTAAGAGATTCGCTTAAACTCTCATGGTGCCAGTCATGTGGAAGGTTTTACAAGACTTTCCGGACCAAATCCACTTTGGATAAGCATCTTACGTGATCGAGGCCCTCTCTTCTCTTTCTTTTCACATTCAGTTATGTTCAAAGTGCCCACATTTTCTCCAAGGGAAAGCCTTGCCCAGAACATGAATACCAGGGAGATAACTTCTGCCAATCACCGTGCAATAGATTCTTCATAGAAGCCATTGGAAACGCTGGATTCTGGCAGCTTGGTCATAATGGAAGTGCAAACATGATCTGATTATTTCTCCTGCTGAAAGTAACAAGATTGCCTTTGGGGTTTTTACCTGTCGTTTTCTTTCCTGATCTAGTCCAAATGGCATTTTTGGAGTTCAGAGACTTTAAGAACTTTTCAGTTGGGAAATGCTACCATCTACCTAAGCCTCTTCTCACCCCTGTGACGTCAGCTCAGTCCTCACCCTGAGAAAGAGCCAACTCTGAACCCTGGTAGGTAGCTCCATCAGGCAGGTGGTGCAGCCATCACGCAGGTTGTCATGGTGTCCCTGGGCTTAATAGTATGTAAGAATTGCTTTTCAAGTCCACTGCATAAGCCAGATGGAGTGAACCTGGAACTAATGGTAAGAATGGAGACACAGGGCTCCTGCTTTCTTTTGACAGCCAAGAACAATGATAGATTCATAAGTCTGGGATGAACTCAAGAAGTTTTAATAGCCGTCTGGCCTGTCCTCAAACTTGTGAGGCTGTACACCCTCTATGCATCAAATTTCAGGATTTTGGAACCCATAGGAAGTGTTTTCTTGGACATGAAAAGAACCTCAAAGAATTCCCCTCCTCACTTTATATGTAAGAAAAGTAAGGTTCAGACAGGTGAAGGAACTTGCCCAGAGACTCACGGACAGCTATTGGCAGAGCCAAGTGAGGGTTGTGGCCACTGATTCCTTATCTCTCTCCATCACATTGATGGGGCTCAGTCCTCCTACCTAGAGCATGTGACCCAAGGTTTGCACTCTGACCTGGAAAACTCCAGCCATACCCAGATCCTGGGTTTGCTTTTCTGACCAGTAGGCAAATCTGTTTCAAAGTCTCTTTGAAGAGTGCCTGGCTCTTGGAGAACTTCTCCCCATACTTATTAAATAGTCCTCTATTATAATAATAGGGTCTCCTTGTGATAGAACCCTATGAGCCAATCATTGCAAGAATGGTGCTTCCCTATTGAGGGGTTGTCTCTGGGCAAATGTCTTTTCCCTTCTGAATCACTAATGCCTTCTGGAAACATGCTCTGAGAAGGAGATGCATGAACACTTTTCTGGGGGACAAAAGGCAATACCGGTGAAAAAGAAATCAAGAGCTGAGATCTGTTGCTAACTCTGCTGTCGAATAGCCGGGCATCTGCCCATTGGACAAGGCATGGTAACTGTCTGGACCTCAGTTCCATGTTTATCCAACCAAAGGTAAAAGTTAATGGTTTCCAAGGTGACCCTTGGCTCAGAAAAGCTGCAATCCCATGGGGAATTCTCAAGGACACGGTGAATATTTCTGAAGGAAAGACAGATCTTGCATCTAGTTCAACACAAAGCAAATGTACCTGAGACTGAAGGACATCCATCTGTCTCTCAGAGCTGTTAAGCTCCCATTCCACTCTCTTCTCCAGACTCAAGACTGAAACCAAAGAATCTCAGGGGAGAGTGTGGTAGAAAGGCACGCGAGAGACGGCAGCTCTGTGGTTAATGGAACCTAGAGTAGCTGTTCATCTGTTTGTCTGCCTCTTGGACTCTGAGCGTTAAAATGTCAGAAAATAAGTCCTTTTGACTCCAATGCTCACAGGGCTCTTGCACATCCTTCAGATCTTAGCTTAGATGTCACCTCCGCCTGAAGCCCCCTTCGACCCCCTCCCTCCCCATGTGTCCCCATGGTACCTTCTTTTACAACACTTAGCTGACTCTAATAGAATTTCTCACCTGTCTGTTTCCCTTCCTGGACTGGAAGCCCCTTGAGGACAGGGATCAACTGTTTGTAACAAAGAGTTTATTTAAGTAGGGGGAAATGGGTCCAGTACTGCCGCTGGTAGACAGGCAGGTGGTGGCTCCTGGGAGGGCTCCCTGAGCCTTATTCCCCTGGCCAGTGCTAGGGGGCACTGTAAGCCAGAGAACACCCAGCCTCTGCCTGCAGCCTCACTGGGAAGACAGGCCGGATTCCTCAGAGTGTGTGGGTGCGGGCGCCTCCGAGTGGGTGAATCCAGCCCCTCCTGTCTGCCATGGTCACAGAACTCTCGGTCAACATCCCATCAGGCTCTGCAGCTGCCGGAGCCCCTCCACCCCGGTGCTGGCCACATGTCAACCCAAGGGATAGAAGCTTTCTTGGGAAGCGACATACTTGTGAATCACTAGTTTGGGGTCCGTGGGGGTGGTCTGGGAACACCGCAAAGGATGCCACGGTCCCACTCTTCCAGAACAGAGCTGGGCTCTGGAAATCCGACCTGGAGGAGGTGCTGACAAGACGTGGCCATTTCTGTTGCCTCATCGGGAAGCAGCTCTAGGCTCCCTCCCTTTCCCCTTCAGACCCCAGCCACAGTGCCTCCCCCAACCCGCAGCCCATGTGAAAGTCATTACATTCAAAATAGCCCTTCCCAAGCAGCAGCCAGCCTGCCGCCCAGCCCATGAGCCCAGACCCAGCTCTGGGCAACAATGAACCTAGGATGGCAGGTACCTCAGGTTCTCTCCCGGTCTGGCACCAGTGGGGGGTCAACACCTTTCCTTGCTTCCATCTGGAGCCAATTTCATGGCAGTAAAATTGCAGGGTGTCTCTTGCCCCAGCTGTCCCCGAAGCGAAGACCCCTCTACAAGTCTCTGGCTGCATTCACGTGCATCCTGGGGTTTCCACACTTCTTTCCACAGGGAGCTACTCCCAGGAATTTTAAGCCAGAAAACACATGTGTGCAGTAGAGATGTTCCGGGTCCCATGTTGTCTGGGATGGTGGAAAATGGGAAGCATGGTTTAATATCCCCGCTCTTCCTTTTTTATTTTCTTTCCTTTCCTTTGCTTTCCTTTGCTTTCCTTTCCTTTCCTTTCCTTTCCTTTCCTTTCCTTTCCTTTCCTTCCCTTTCCTTTCCTTTCCTTTCCTTTTTTTCCTTTCCTTTCCTTCTTAAGGATCATGTGCTCAGGGAGTGGATCATTTCTCTGAAGGATAATATGAAGTGGAAGAAAAAAATAATTTTTTAAAAAACACGAAGTGGAGGAACAAGAGCTTCTCCGGCTCAGCCCCTTTTTAATGTGTTCCTTGTGCCGCTGGGTTCGTGTGTTTTTCCTTTAAAAATGAGTAGCTCCTTTGTGGTTCCTTTGAAGGTTGCACGCTCAGCTTCACGCAGAGGAGCACGGTGGCCTTGGTCTCCACCGGGGAATCCTGGGGCTCGGGTAGGACTGTGACAGGGGTGCCACCAGCTCCCGTCAGCCTGGGCTGGAGATCTCATTTCTGCAAAGGCACCCGACCTGCTTTCAGCAGAACCTGCTGGAACTGAAACCGTCTTGTTCTGTGCTGTGGGGACAGTCTGCCGAGCATTTGACACCTTTGGTCACATCCTTTAGCTTGGTAGCTGACACTGGGTTTCTCTCTGGGTTTTGCTGTTTACCTCTCCAACTGTACCTTCCCGAGCTTCTTGGCGGGTGCTCCAAGGAATTCCTGACATTAAATGTTGGGGATCCCCTGTGCCTGGCTCACTTCACTTTCCTTTTAGCCTCCATACCTGCCCTGATTCTTCCCATCGACTCCCCAGGCCTCTACCTACCCCTGCGCGGTGTGCACAGGAAGGGGCATGGAAGCAGCAGCACCCAGATCTCCTGTCCTCTCCATCAGCCTCCTCCTGGACCATCTCACCTGCAGGTCCCCTGGCTTCCCCAGACTGCAGTTCTCCACAACCCATGTCTTCTCCCTCGTTCCCCTCCAGGCTCACCCATCCCTCCTATGACACCATCGCTCACAAGTCCTGCAGATCCTCCATACATCTCTTCTGACCATCTCTGTCTGTTTTTACTGATTCCTCCCTGGGCCAGGTCCCCATAGATTCCTGACAATGTCAACAGTCACGTCATTGGTCATCCTGCTTGCCGTCTTTCTCTATCAAATTCAGCTTTTGCACTGCCTCTCCTATAAATCTTTGTAAATGTAATTCTGAAATCATGTCATCCTTTACTTAAAATGATTCACTCGTTCTCCATGGCCTTCTGAACAAAGTCTTAACACTCCAAAGACGTGCAAGGTCCTCTGTGATCTGGCTCTTAAAGAGGTGTCACCGACTGTGGCTAGAGGCGGCACTGTTCATGCATAATACGATGTGGTCACTACCCCTGCGGTTAGCTGGCAGCAGGCCCTGTCCTCCCTCCTCTGTCCAAACGAAGGCTTCTCTCTTCCCATCTCATTCCTTTACCTGTGTCCCAACCTGCACCTCATCTGCCAGGAATCACAAATTCATCCATGAGGATTTGGCTGGAGTCACCTTCTTCCTGCCCCTGCAGAACTGAACGCCCCCATGCCTCTCCCCCCACCCACAGTGAATTCCCCAGGCTTCCACCAGGGGACCTCCCACGCCCTTCTTGTCCCTACTGATTCTCCTCTAGACAGCATGCAAACCTGGGTGCTTCTCTGATCCCTTGTTCAGAACCTGCACATAGTTTGTGCTCACCAAATGTTAAAAGAATAAAGTAACCAATGAGTGGCAGGGAAAAGGGTGAAGCTGCTATCACCTTGAAAATTCACCAAAACAGAGGTTCTGGAGTCTGGTTTCTTGAGCCCAGAATTGAGCAGTCTCAGGGACACAATTGACTCAGAAGAGACCAGCCAGCAGACACAAGCTCGTGGTCCTTGCTTCCCATGAGGGAGTCTCACAGGACCAAGCCCTCATAACAGGTGACCCCACATTGTTCTGTGCTTGTAACAGAGGTGCATGCGAAGCGAGTTTCTCACCTGAAGACGGCTCTGGTGGGTGTGCAGTCAGACGCAGGGCCTGAGGTCACCGTAAGAAAGGGCTTCGGCTGAGAGCCTTTGGAATTTTCCCTTTGATGGATGCAAAGTCCGTGCCAAGGGTGTGATGGTGCCCACTGGCCAAAGCCCCTCTCGCTGGACAGTGAAGATGCTGGACACACAATGCCAACTCGGAGCTCTTTGGTCTTCTCAGTCCTCTGCTGGAGACTGACTGCTCCTCATCTTCCCCCAGACTGTCTGCACTGGGAATATTGCAATTCACTGGTTTCTCTAGTTTTTCAAGGAT
>JAJEJO010002136.1:179819-190702 GCA_020662805.1 Glaucomys volans
TGATGGCAGGGATTCTGTCCCAGGGGGTAGCCACAGAGCACCCTGAGGGCACCAGAAACCTTCACAGAAGACTTCACCTTTGACCTCTTGCTGATTTTCTTCCTCCCTGTGGCCACTGTCACTTTACAGAGACCGTGGTCAACTGCAGCCAGCAGAGCACGGCTGTCGGGTGGTCCGAAGCGCCATGTTGTCAGGGTTCTACAAGATGGGTTCACATCTGGAGCATAATCAGAAACAGAACCACTTCCCCCGGGTCACGAACTTGAAGCAGCCTCCAGCGGGAAGGAAGGAAGGCCCTTGCGCTCGGTTTCCGCATGTTAGATTTCAGTCTCCAGCCACTGATTGTCCCTAGACCAGATACTTGGGCTCGCAGGTTTTGGAGTCCACCTGTACAGTGCCCAGCTTGCCACTGTCGATGGCCGAGACCCAGCGTGGCATGTGACCTTATGACTTCCAGGTCTTGGCCGCCCTTCATGACGGAAGCTTCCCTGACACCTCTGCATGCCTCCCAGCTGGTGTGTCATGGTGTGGCTATCAACTCTGGGGGACGGGGACTGGTTCCCTTTCTCCTTCCCTCCTGTCTTCCAGTATTCACCAGACATTGACAGTGTCCACTGCCAGCACTCGGCACTGGGGCCGGAGCTGTGAACAAGGTGCTCCAAGTCCAGCAGGAAAACAATGCTTGGTGACCGAACTACAATGGGACCATGTGTGCTGTGAAATCCCAGAGCTGGGCCATCCCACTGTGGAGCAGGGAGAGTTTGGAAACCCTATCATGCACAGAGAGAAGCTCACAGCTGGGAGAGAGCTACATCACCAAGTTCAACCTCCTCACTTTATATACACACACTCAGGCCCGGAGAAGTGAACTTGGGTCATACACGATTATCGACAGAAGCAGAACGAAGACCCCAGCCCCTGAGGACCTTCTCATCTTCGCGCTGCTCCAGGTTTTTCTGATTCAGTTCTGCACTAGGCAGGAATATTCAGCAAGTAATTATTTCCCCTCCCGAGAACGTTCATCAAGATGGTGAGCTGAAACAGGATGAAGGCTGGAGAAGATTTCTAACACAAAAAAAAGAGAACTCGCAGTGGTTGAACGACTGCAGACGTTCAAGGCACTTTTGATGCAGCATTTTCTCGACTCCTAATATAATCCCAAATAATAGATATTATTTTATGCCCATTTTGCAGGTAAGAAAACCGAGGCTCAGAGAAGTTCAAATACATGCCCAGTTCCTTCCAAGCTAGGAAGTGGCAGAGTTGGGATGTAGACCCAGAGGTCTCTTTCCAAGCCAGCACTCTTTCTATGGTGACTTCAGCGTTCCTGTTCCCCCAGATCCCTTGGGGGCATTTAAGTGCTGGTGATCTCCTCTTTCTCTCTGTCAATGCTCAGAGCTCTGGATCATTCCATGATGTAACAAGCAGAAGGAGACATAGCACCTGCCCCTCACTGGCTGGGAAAGGGGCTGGATCAGCAGGCAAGAGAGACCCAGGCCTGTTTTGTCCAGTCTGCAGCGGAGAGAAGGCAGGAGAAAGAACTTGGCAGGCAACCCGGGGGTGTGGGTGCGCCCTGCTTTGCTCAGAATCTGGAGAGTCACCAGGGGAAAGCTGCATTTGTATTACAAAGAACGGGCCCAGGACCCAGGCGAGCCGATGGCATATTGAACAGGGCGTCTTTTAACGCTGTTGAAATGGCACCGTTTCCTCCTCAAACTTCAAACACCAGCTTGAGGCAATGAACCAGGTGTCTGTCCCCGTTCCGGCACACACCAAGGCCCTGTGACCTTGAGTGAGTCCCTGGATCCCTTTTCTTCCCATGTAAAACCAGGAGGCTGGATTTAACTTCCCAGTGGACTGTTCTGGACAGCAGCCGGACAGGGGGGCCAGGGACAGAGGCCCAGGGAGAGAGTAATCCTTCTGCACTTTTTCACTCTGGCCTCCAACAAGCTGTTTACCCTCTCCGCATCTTAGATGCCTGTGGTAAAGTGAAGGGGACATCCACACCCACAGGATTGTCCTGGGGATCATCATGGCCTGGTGGCATTTGTCCTTGAGAACCTGTGGCGGGCCGGACCCTAGGGGAATCAAGGCGAATGAGACCAGCCCTGGCCCTCAAGTAGCCTGCAGTCTAGTGCTTTGTACTTATAAGAAGTGGCATATTCCCCCAGGGTCGGCCAGTGCACACCTATAATCCCAGCAACTCAGGAGGCTGAGGCAGGAGGATCACAAGTCTGAGGCCAGCCTCAGCAATTTAGCAGGGCCCTAAGACCTTATCTCAGAAGTTTACAAAATTGAAAGGGCTGGGGTTGTGGCTCTGTGGTAAGTGCCCTGGGTTCAATCCCTGGTAGCAATAAAATAAAAAGCATGTTCCCACCTCCCCTTTGGCCACCATACATACCCAGAGCAGAGAGCAGGGGAGAAAGAGGCAGAGAAACGAGGACTGGAGAGTGCCCACTAACCCCTGTGGCCGTCTGCTGGACACCAGCCCTCTTGGAGGTGGCTTGCACCTTTGTGACTTCCTACTAACCTAGAGCAATGACTGACAGCCCTTTGGGTCAGATATGGAAACCAAGGTCCAGGAGATGAAGTAGCCTGCTCATGGTCACGTGGCCAGGGCCGTCTGGCCCGAGAGCCCCTCTCCTGGCCCCTCTGCTACCCACTGGAGAAGGTGAACATTGGAAAATGAGGGATCAGGGGGCAGATGCCCAGTTCTGCCACCAGCGGGTCTTCCTTCCCTGATGCCTCATACCCGCCCATCACAGCGTGTGAAAACATCAGCTGGATTCAGCCCCCAGGGCTGTGTCTGTCACAGGCCCTCGTAGGAAGCCACGCTTCTCAGGTCCGTTCGCTCTCCAGCCCTTGGCATGGACACGGCAGCTAGAATCCAGACCCTTGTTCAAGTCCTGTCTTCTCCCAGCGCAGGTTCATTTCCTATAAACCAAGGATAGACGTGAATTCACAGAACTAGTTGCAAAGATCAAATCATGAATAACTAGCACTCTGGGCATGGATTAGGTGCTGCATGCTATTCTGCGCGCTTTGTAGGTGTACACGTGCGTAATTCTCAGCACACTAGGATGGAGAGGCTGTTATTACGATGCCCGTCTTACAAAAAAGAAAGCTGAGCACAGAGAGGTTCAGAGACTTGGCCGAGGGTCACACAGTATGTGCAAGAGCCAGAGTTTGAAGTTAATGGTCTAACTCTGTGCCCTTCACCATCTCTGCACTCTGGTGATCAGCTGAAAACATTTCGTAAGCTCCAGCTACTGCTTCTCTCCCTCTCACATCTGTGCCTTAGGTCTTGGCTCATTCTTCCTCCTTGACCTGGGCTGTGTCTCCTCCTTCCATTTGACCACGCTTCTCTACTCGGGGCAGAGGAAAACGCAGGTCCAGGCTAAGAAGGGCGAGGGGGGCCAGCGGTGCACTGGCTCCAACACGCACGGGCTTAGGAGACGCGAGAGTTACTTTTTCTGGAATTCTGTGAGTCAGTTGTTAAATATTGCCATTATTAAAAATGCAATTATATAAACTCGCAATTAAAGTATATTAAAAGCAAGGTCAATTAACACTTGAAACTCATCACTTCCTAACTACAGATGCTCCTTGATTTGAAACCCAGTGTAGGTGACAAACGTCATGAGCCACAAATGCTTTTCGCATACCTGACCTGTGGGGTGTCTCAGACCTTAGCAAGGCGGTACGCTGTGGGGTGTCAGTTGTCCCCCTGGTGATGGAAGGGCTGACTGGGAGCTGGCAGCCCAAGGGAGGTTCCTGCCTAATACTCAGTAGCTCAGTAAAGAGCAAAAGTTAAAGTCTGAAGTGCAAGAGTGTCACTGTGCCTCCATCATAAAGTCGAGAAACCGTAAAAACCTAAGTGGAACCACCGGAAGTCAGGGAGCGTCTGTGTTTCCCTGTGTTATTGTCCTCTCTTCGGGTTTTATCCATCGGTCACTCTCTGTGTGTGGAAACACTGTGTCACCCTGGGCTGCTGCGCCGTCTTCCCAACTCTGCCACCTGTGATACCACGTGACAACCTGAAGTTGGCCATCCAGGGGGTGTTCACACCCAGGCTTTGGCACACGCTACCCACCAGGGCTTTGGTCCTGCAGAGCCGGTTGATAAGTATTTACAAGCACACCACTGCCGTTTGCCATGGTGCGAACTTGAACAAGAGCCTGACTGCCCTGAGTCTCAGTGTCTTATTCGTACCATAGGGACAGCCTTAGAACCCACCCCAGAGTTGTGATGATAAATGAGATGATACATAGGGAGCATCTAGCAGCGTGCCCAGCGTCGACCAGTGTCATGGAATGGCCACGGTCAATATTGTCATCGGTGTCAATCTCATTCTTAGGCACTGCCTCCCATGAGGCGCCGCCATCAGTGATGATCTGACCGCATGCAGCGCACTCCACCAGGACAGTCAGTCTCAGTGCCTGGGTCCATCTTTAGACAGTGAACTGATTTACAGCTGAGTTCGGGCTTCTGAACACTTGGCACAGGGCCTGACACACAGTAGGTCCCCAGCAAATCATTCGATTAGATGTACTTAGAAAAGAGTTCAGAGACTGCCAAAAAGTCAGCCTCAGGAGGCGTGGAGACTCCTTAACCACGTTAGGGACTATTCCTTAATCTGCACACCGAAGTATTGCTGGAACCGCGAGTCTTCAACTTCTCAGGACAGTGAAGCCATTTCTGGGATCCAGGAACTCAAAGCCCCCTGATTTGGTGTCCAGACAGACCCACCACCCACTGGACTCCACTTCGTTACAAGGCTCTTATTGTGTGTAATGTGGAGCCTGGTGACGACTCAGCCGGCCAGGTAGCAATATGACCATGGCTTTCCCAGCTGCTTGAAGGTGGCTGGAACTGCTTCTGCCTCAAGTATGTGGGGCACAGAGACCTGATGTCATACCCACAACCTCTGAAGAGTCTGCACATACCTGGAGTGCTTTGCGAGGCCTGGGAGCCCGTGATTGGAGGCTGGTGGAGGGGAGAGGGGGAGTCTAAGACAAGCTGAAAAGTCATTCTTGTCTTTTGTTCCTTTGTGTGGACCGGTTGCTGCCTATGCAACACCCCGTAATTAAGATGGCTGGAATGCTTTGCATTTTGACAGCCACGAGCAGGCAGCTCAGAGGCCTAGAGCCGAGCCAGCTGGAGGGCCCAGCCAGCCTGCCCTGGCTGCCCCTTGGCTTGGCAGAGGTGGTGGCATCTGGCTTGTGGAGGGGTGGGGAGGAGCCGAAGGGGTCAGAGTTTGCTCAACCCCTCTCCCTGTTCTCCAAGCAGGTGCACCCAGGTCCCCAGCCCCCTCCAGAATGAACCCACCTTCTGGAAGTCTAGTGATCACTAGCAGTGATGCCCAGGGACAATAAGCCATGACAACGTCTCCTTTATTAGCTACCTACCACGTGGCGGGTGTTATTATTAATACGTGTATTATCTGACCTCAAGAAAAACGTCAGGTATTGTGCTCCTGCCCCAAACTCTGCCCGATCCGTCAATAAATCCCAAGGCCTCGCCCTTCAGGACCCAGCTGTGGGTCCCTCCAGGGCTGTGCTCGCCTCCTCTGTCCCTCTCGTTCCCACCGCCAGCTCAGGCCCTGCTCCAGGTCGGCCTGAGCCCTCCCTCTGCCTCTCCAATCTGGCACAGCCTGACGGCTCCTCCTCATCCCTCAGCTTCCAGCTCAGATGCCACCTTCCTAGAGCAGCCTGTCCCAGCAAGGGGACAACCATCCCCCGTCCCTGGTGCCTCCCATGGTCCTAATTTTCAGATTGATTCTGGTTGTAGTACTTATTGCCCTGTGAAAAAAATCTTATTTCTTCTGTGTTTACTGATGGTCTTTGTCAACTGGGATGGGGCGCATGCGGGCAGGGCTGTCCTGTCCATGGTTCCGTCCCCACACCTGGTTTGGGGCCCAGGCAGTCTTTTTAACAAGGAGACTTCATGGTCCTCACTTTCCAGATGAGAAAACTGAAGCCCAGGAAGGTTCTGTCATTTGCCTAAGGCCATCCCATTAGAAGTGACAGCACGGAGGTCTGTCTGATCCAAAGCCCTCGTTTTGGGAAGGGGACACATTGCCTTCTGTCATGGACAGCTACCTTAGGGCACGGTGGGAAGATGGCAACCGTATTTCAAGAAACCAGGTCTCAAGACCGACAGGAGGCCTTTGGGAGCAGTGTTGGTGGTGGGAAGAAACAAGAATGCACTTGGGCACTTACAACCCCAGTGCTCCAGTCCCATTCTGCCTCCTGTGTGATCTTGGATGAGTTAATCACCTTCTCTGGGTACTCGTTCAGAGTGTGTAGAGGGTCTTTGCTCCCACTTCCCCAGGGGAGAGCTATGTGACAGTTCATGAAGGCCCAGCAGCCCAGTGTCGCTCTCCTGTCCCGAGACGGGAGGGTGGCATATCCCCTGGATCCCTACAGCAGAAGACACCTCCTGGGGGAAGCTACTCTCCCTGGGCATGTGGGCGTGGCTGCCTCTAGTAAACACAGGGAAGGGCAGACTGGATTTGCAAGTGGGTTCTGGAATCCTTCAGGAGGCACAGGGAGGGTCAGTGGCTAGGGCTGGGCAGTGTCTCTGGTCCTCTGGGTGTTGTGCAGGCCCCTCCCCCACAGCCTGGCCTTGCTGCCTACAGAGCCTGCCTGGCCAGCCCGCTGCCCCTGTGTTCTGGCCATGCCGGATTCACGCCTTCCTCCTGTGACACCGCTTGCCTCTTCTTCCTACCATTAACTTTTTAAAAATGTTCTATTTTGATGTAATTCAGGCTTAGAGAAAAGTTGCAAGAGTCATTCAAAGAATGACCACATGTTTTTCACCCAGATTCCTCAAATGTTAACCCATTACTATGTTCTCACCCCTACACACACACACACACACACACACACACACACACACCACTTTCTCTCATTGAAGAGTGAGTTGCAGATGTGATCCCCTTGCCTCTAAGTATTTCAGTACATATTTCTTAAAAATAAGGGTGCTATCAACCTCTCAGTGTGGAGCAGCTGAGCCCTGGAGCCAGCCAGACCTGCACTCCAGACACTAACTTTGTATCTCACTGGGTGCCCCTTATGCAAAAGGTTGCATTTTTCTGGACCTCGATATCTTCATCTATTTATTGGGGTGCTAAGGGCACCTGTTTCCTAAGCCCACATGAGAATTAAGTGAGATATCTCACGTCGAAGGCTCAGCACAGTTGGAACCTGGAAAGTGCCCACTGAGTACATGAGACTGTGTTTTGTTAGAATGTGGTCTTTTTTTTCTCCTTTGAAGTGGTTCAAATTCCTTGGATTCCTTCTGCTCCTTTTCTTCCTCAGGTTAAGTCTCATGGGCAAAAGCAAGACACGTTCTGCCATTCATTCGACCTGTATGTACAGACAGCCTACACTAGGTCTGATCCTCTTCTTAGAACTGAGACACAGCAGGAAAAAGAATCAGACAGCCTCTGTTCTGAGATCTTGGAGATCTGGGGGAGACAGATGGTGCAACTGCAAACAGACAGATGAACCATCTTTCTGTGTCTTCACACAGTGGAGGTGATGAAGCACAGGGCCTTGAGGGACGGGGAACAGGTAGAGGGCTCCTCTAGATAAGGTTACCAGAGAAAGCTTCTTGGAAGAGGAGAAAGTTCTACTGGGCCATTTTAATCTGGTAGATTATTAGTCAGCTCTCCATTACTGTAACATAGTGCCTGAGATAATCAACTTAAAGGAGGGAAAGGTTTATTTGGAGTTACAGTTTCAGTCCATGGTCACTTAGACCTGTTTTTGAGGGGTTGTGGCGAGGCAGAACATAGTGGCAAGAGCACGTGAAGTGGCTCACCTTTATGGTAGCTGAGATGCAAAGAGAAAGAGAGAAGAGGAGTCTGGGGTCCCAGATCCCCTTTAAGGGCACATCCCCAGTGACCTAACTTCCTCCCACTCGGCCCCACCTCTGGAAAGCTCCACCCCTCTAGACAGCACAGCTGGTTGGCAACCTCACTCAAACACACTGAGACTCAGCATCTAGGAAAGCGTCCACTGGGGAACGTCAGGCACACTTTGCTCCCTAAACCTTTCCCCAACCATTGAGGTCACAAGTGCCTGAAATCCTCATACAGGAACATCATTTTGGACTGGCTGCTCACACAACTTGCTTGGAGCCAGGCACTGGATGGGTGGCGTCCCCGTCAGCTGCCAGGGATCCCTGCAGGAAAGGCACTTGAGCCCATTTTATAGAACAGAAGACTGAGGCTCGGAGGAGGAAGTTCATTTGCCCAAGAACAAAGAGTCAGGAGGGGCCCTTGGGCTACACGTGACCCAAGTGTCCCCCAGGAGCCGTCTTGGAGGAAATCAGCGGGTTTTAACTCAGGGAAGGGCACTGGGCCAAGGGTCAGAAGACTCAGTTCTAGCATTGTCCCTGCCACACAGGAGGCAGGGAATGACCCCTCGTCCTGTCACCAGGAGCTGTGCTGCCCCACCTGCCATGACGTTCACCGAGCACGTTCACTGTGGTGGCCTGGCTCTTCCGTGCCTCCCGGGGTCCAGCCCTGCTTCCCCCCCAGGAGCGGCTCCAGCCTGCGACCCAAGAGCGGGAGCATCTGCGAGCCTCGTTCTCTTGGGCTGAGCAGAAGCTCATGCCAGGACTGCATGGCCACAGCCGGTGGCAGGGCCGCTCATCCCAGGCGCCCCTCGTCCCAGGCGCCCCCTGAACAGGCCCCTGGCGTGGCAGAGCCTCCCCAGTACTGTGCACAGGGGAGGGGCGTGTGATCAGTGAGTGGCACCGTGCCACCACTTAGGAGCTCACCGCAGCACGCGCTTGTGACCTCACGGTTCCTGTGGCTCGGGGCCTGGGCACAGCTTGGCGGGTCTCCTCAGGGCTGAAACCAAGACGTCACGGGGACTGCGTGTGAGGGGCACCTATTCCTGGCTCACATGACTGACAGCACCGTTCCGCTGCTCTGTTTTCTCTGGCTGTGGGCTGCAGGCCCCTCCGTCCTTGCCAGGTGACTCTGGGAGGCAGCTCACTGTCTGGCGACCGGCTCCTTCAAAGCCTCACGTAAGGCAATGGCGTTGGCACAGCCACGTGCGTCTTGCACCCCTGCCGGGATCTATCTGGGGATGGCATGTCCCAAGCCAGCCCACACTCCAGGAACAAGGCTCAGGCAAGGGAGAGGGGAAGCCGGGGGGCCACAGTGACTCAGCCCCAGCAGAGTAAGCAGCAGGCCCCGAGCCCTGGGAGTCACAGAGTGACAGGGCAGGAGGGAGACTTGGAAGGCTGAGCCAGGGACGAGCAGAAGGACCACACGCACCCCACCTCGACTCAGCCCTTTGCCCATTAGCTCACGAAACCCTCATCTGAGTTTATAAGGTAGATACCATCATCACCCCCATTTTACAGGTAAGGAAACTGAGGCACAGGTAGTTCAAGGAACCTCCTGTACAGCCCAGCTGTTGAGCGGTGCTGCCGGGAGTTGAAGCCCAGTGGCCTGGCTCCAGACTTCCTGCGGCGCGAGGACATGTTAACCTTTCCCCCAGTGACACCAGGGTGCAGCTGCCAGGGGGTACATCTGGGCACACCACAGTCCACACCACTCCCTACTGCCTCTCCAGTGGAGGGCATAGTGCTGTTCTGTCTCATTCTCACCTGTTGTAAGGCCCCAGCTGCACCGTGAGCCCGTAGGACAGGTATCTAGGTCATGTGGGCAGAAGCCAGGCCCTAGCGACCAGCAGAGCAGCTCAGCAGATGCAGGAAGAGAGCCAAGGACACGGATCCCAGTACCAGGGCCTGGCCTCTGCTGAGAACTGAGACCAAGTCCCAGCTTCCGTGGATCTCTAGCTCCCCAACCTACTGAACGGGAAGGACGGGTGTTGGTCACACTGATCTCTGGGGACCCAGCGGGAGGTTAGAGCATTCATGAACTAACTCCTGAAGGTCCTTCAGGGCCCAGATCCACAGGGACCAAGAGACGCCGAGTCCTCTGTTGGAGTCTGTTCTCCTCCTTGCTATGGAATTTTCCTTCAGAAAAAGTTTGAAATGGGGAGAAACCTCAGCCTCCTGAGAAGGTAGGAAGGAGAGGACTCACGGAGGCAGCGTCTTCCTGAGGGATCGGGATCCTTCCCACGGCTTTTTCCTTCTGTTCAGAGTGAAAACTGTTCCACAAGAGGAGGGAAAGGACACCGAGGGGACATGTCCTGCTGCAGAACCTCGCAGACCAAGGATCTCAGGGCAGCCCCAGGCCCAGGGAGTAGGAGCCGGGAGGCCCGGGGGAGCCCGGGCCCTGTTGGCCAGTCCACAGTGAAAGTCATAAGCACAGGCTCCTAAGGAGCCCAGGCGCCAGGCACTGATCGAAATATGGTATTATTAATTCCTTTAAGCCTCCTCCCAGCCCTGTGGGACGAGCACACGCTCATAATCCCAAGTGAAAGGGGGAGAAACTGAGAGGTTAAGCAACTTGCCCAAGGCTACACAGCCCATAAGTGGCAATCAGGAGTAAAGCCCATGGAGTCTTGCTGCCTTCACCACTACCCCCTCACACTCTCAAGGATTCACCAAGTGTGTACTTGCGTAAGGCGTGTGCTCCCAACCATGGTGGTGGGAGAGAGGATGACGGAGAGTCAGGAAAGAAGAAAGTCTGGGGACTGGGTCTGCACAGCTAGTCTGCTCCCTCCCAGTCCGTGGTTGGGTGAGGCTATGAGCTTCAGCAGCTTGCTTGCCGCAGTTAAAAAAAAAAAAAAAATATATATATATATATATATATATATGTTTATTAATTAAAATTAAAATTAACAGAAGGAAGGAGGAAGAAAGGAAGAGAGGCAGAAAAAAGTGGGAAATGAGGTAAGATGGTAGGGAAGGAAGGAAGGAAGGAAGGAAGGAAGGAAGGAAGGAAGGAAGGA
>JAJEJO010002136.1:190712-211229 GCA_020662805.1 Glaucomys volans
GGAAGGAAGGAAGGAAGGAAGGAAGGAAGGAAGGAAGGAAGGAAGGAAAGAAGGAAGGAAAGAAGGAAGGAAGGGAGGAAGGAAGGAAGGGAGGGAGGGAAAGACAGGCCGTCCCGCTGACAGCTGACCCTGGTGGAGAGCTCATCACGACAGCCACTGCCAAGTGCTCATTTGATCAGCTTATTTGATCCCCATAACCGCAGCCTGACACTGGGCTGATATCACTACTTCCACCTGGAGGATGCGGAGACGGAGGCCCAGGAAGGCCAGCAGGCTGCCCGGGTCACAGGGCTGGTCAGCGGGGAGCCAGGATCGCGGCCGGGCCATGTGACTCCAGCCCAGGCTCTTAGCCAGTGACCAAAGAGTGACTGTTTGAGATCCAGGTGTGACCCTCCCACTGGTAGGTACTTGGCAGATTGCGAAGGCTTCGCCGGCATGGCTTTCAAGGGTGGAGATGGGGACAGAAAATTCTGGGGCCCGCAGCCAGCAGTTCTCCACTAACACGGAGGTGGAAAATACCACAGACTGCAGAGTCGAGAAAAGGACGCCGGAGGAGCCAGCACGGCTCAGAGCCCGACTCTCCCTGTCACTCAGGCACTGCTCCGTCTTGTGTGGCAATCACCCTACGAGGTTTCTCCCCAGGGACAGGCTCCTGACACGCACCTCATCTCCCTCCTGGACTCACAGGGCAGGTTGCAGCCCATGGAAGCACAGCACAGTTGAGCAAAGCACAGATCAGACGTGGTGCCCCACACCGGAGAGCTGGCGTCTGCTTACTGGGTAGCCAGGCATGAGGGCAAAGGGGGACCAGAGATCAAGGCAGAGGTCTCAGGGGACTCAGTGTAGGGTGCAGCATTCTTTCGTCACACCTGGCAAGGCATGGAGGTGACTGCATTTCACGCAGCCTTGCTGTAAGAGGGGCCTCTAACCCAGCTCCCTCTGCCTGATTTGCTTTATGGCCATGGTTATCTCATTGCAGAATGGGGGAATGAGTACCTACCCAGCCTGTATCGTTGGTGGTACTGAAGGGCAAGGAGTAACCATAGATGACATCACAGTTGTAGTATTTTCTATTGTATTATCCAGCTTTCCAGTGCTACAACAAAACACAGGAGGCAACTGACCTTATAAAGAGAAAAGGTTGATTTAGCTCATGGTTCTGGAGACTCCAGTCCAAGACTGGCCAGCCCCATTGCTTTGGGCACTGGATGGCAATGGTGGAACTAATGGCTCACACCACAAGCCAGGAAGCAGAGAGGAAAAAGAAGAGATGGGGGTCCTAACATAACCTTCAAGGCACACCCACAATGGGCCAAGAACCTCCCATAAGGCCTGACCAAGGACCACAGCACCTCCCAATATCCCCACCCTGGAGACCAAGCCTTTCACACATGGGCTTTTGAGAGACAGTCAGTATTCAAATGATAGCACCCACTAACGCGTCTTCAGGAAAAGCATGACTTGAGAGTCGCTTGGACCCAGGTTTGACCCCCGGCACTGCCACTAGCTGACGGGCCCCCCTCTGAGCCAGGGTTCCTTCCTGTGAGGTGGGATCAGTAACACCTGCGTCAGAACATCGCAGCAAAGATTAATCGAGTCAGTGCCTGGCTTGTGCAAGACACAGCGGGAGACATGCGAGGTTTCCAGGTGGTCACCCAAGTCTGGCCACCACGGTCCTTGGCCATTGCCATTCTCTTGAGCAACCTTCTCTGACCCAGTCCTAGACCAAATCTGCTGTTGTAAGCCAGCACCAGGTAGGTCTCCATGCCCATAGGAGCACATGACATTTCACATTTATTTTGATGACTATTTAATTAATGTCATCCTCATCCACTAACCAAAGGGAGGCAGGAGCGCAATCTGTCTTGGGTCCTCCCTGTAAACTCGGCATCTACCACAGGTCTGGCACATAATAGGTGCTCAACAAACATTTGCAGAATATGTTTATGAAACAAGAAGCAGAACCCCGGGCACTGGCGGATCCCATTTACAAACAAGTTCTCGCTGTGGATGGGGAAGTCCTGGAGTTTGCGCTTTGCTTTCTTTTTTAGAAATAAATTAAAACCTGCTCCAGGTTGCTTTTAAGGTGATGTCATCCCCTTTCACTTGCTTTTTGGTGTGCAATCTTGGGTGGGGCCCCAGGGTGATCCTCCAGCGTCACAGGCCCAGGAAGATGACTCCCGAGGGAGCGTCTTCCATCCATCCATCCATCCACCTCTGGGTCCTGATGGAAACAGAAGGTTGAAAGATGTGATCTTCATCACGGGGCCCCTGTGCCTGTAGCTTCTGGTCCAGAACACTGAGGGTGTCCGTGATCCCGTCTCCCCCTCAGAGGGTGTCAGCATGGAGGAGCAGAGGCTCTGTGGGACCCTCGGGGAGGCTCAGACGTGTCTGCTTCCTGCCCTTCCTGCCCTGCCATAGCACCACAGATGCCACCTGAGCAATTATTTAGCGCCACCCAGCAGCAGGGGTGCAGCGTGCGATGGTTTTGGGGGCAACCTCGTGCACTCTCGATTTACTGGTTAACAGTTTTCTACACGATACAGTAGAAACCAACATACCGAGCAAGTCGAACCTACAAGTTCAGGGGTACCATTGCTCAGGGTAACCCCCAGGCTGGCATTTAGGTGACAGGGAAAAACAAGTTAATTCAAAGAAAGTGCTAAGTAAGCATGAAAAGTCAACTATCCAAAGAAAAGCCTGGAAATCATGAACACGGGCTCATCTGTGAGTCTCGGGAAGGCTGGACGCGGGTCGCTGTTTCCCTGTGCCTCTTGTTCGTCTGGTCCTCTGCGGACGCAGGCTCTCATTCCTTATGACCCCGCACACAGCGCCGTGCAGGACACGGGAGTTGGACAGAATCAGGGGGTGGGGGTGCGTGGTGCAAATGGTGGATGAATGGACTGGTGGCATAGGCTTGTCCTTCGAGGGACGCTCAGTACCCCAGCTACAACTCCTGAGGAGGCAGCCCACCCTGCAGGGAAAGCACGGCTGGAGAGTCACGCGGGCCTGGGTCTGACTCCCCACTAGCCGCTGGCATCCCGGGCTCTTTCAGACTTGCTGGGGTCAAATCCTTCCCAATGCACTGGGGACAGCATTGCTCTGAGCAAGGGCTTGTCCCACTCAACAGGTCTCCGTGTGATGATGAGGAAAAGGAGGGTCAGCTGGTCCCAGGCCTGGAAATGAAATCGAAATGCTCCAATGCTGGCTCCCCTTTCCTGATTCTCCCCACTAGACGCGATCGCCAGCTGCCCTGGGTAAACGGGGAGCTGAGAATACCAACACGCACAGCCAGCGCACCAAGGATGCTTTGGACAGAATCCCCAGCTGTGTGCTCTTGGAGAGGTCACTCCATGTCCCAGCTGTCACCTCTTTTGGATGAGGGACTCATGATTCAGGGCCGGAGTAGTTCTCCAGGACAGGCAGCGGGGACAAGGGACTGATGAGCTGATGCCAGGCTTGAAGAAGTGTACCCATGACATCCAATGATCATGCTATGAGGGTTAGCATCAGGTTCTGGGTGGTGACATCTTGAGGTTACTGGGGTGCTTCCAGGTTTAGGAACATCCCCTGTGTGCTCAGGGGACAGAGGTGGCTTTCCCACTGATCAGGACAACTTTGCCACACCCAGCCAGGCAGGCATGTTCGCTTCCACTTGGATCTCATGCTTTTTCCTGAACACTTTTCATGCCTCTGTCCCATCTGATCATCGTGGGACCCCAGAGGAGGACACAGAGCAGCACAGAAGGGGCTGCTCAAGGCTGTGTGGCTCAGGAAGGGTATCTGCTCTGGCCCGAGAGGCATGGCTCATGGTGGCCCAGCGCAGGGACTCAGAGCCAGAGCCCTGTAGTCACAGCCCAGCTCTCCCGGGGAAGGTGGGGGTGATCTGGGCAAGCTACATCACTTCTCTGGCTGCAGTTTCCTGATCTGACAACCGAATAATGGTCTCTGCCTCCGCGGGCTGTAGTGATGTGGACAGAGCGCTGCTCGGCTCAGACAGGTGACGTGGTTCACACCACACAGGCACCTTCAGGATCTGCTGAGGTCATGGGTGTGCTCCTTTCTTGGGGTTGCCGCAACAAAGTACCGCAAATGACAGGGCTTGAAACAACACAAATGTGTTCTCAGGGTTCTGGAGGCCAGACCTTCAAGACCAAAGTGTCATTAGGGCCACATGTCCCTGAAGGTTTCAGGGGAGGACCCTTCCTTACCTCATTCAGCTCCCAGTAGTGTATGCAAAACCTTGGTGCTTCTTGATTGGGGGTCCCTGCCTCCTTGATTGGGGGGGGTCACTGTTTCCTTGATTGGGGCCACTGCTTCCTGGTCCTCCTCCCCAGCTCCTTGGCCACATGGAATTTTCTGTACGTGTCCAAATTTCCTCTTCTTACGAGGACACCATTAAATGAAGGCCAGCCTAATCTAGTCAGCCCTCATTTTAGCTTGGTGACCTCTGCAACACCCTTTGTCCAGCTAAGTTCACATCCCTAGGCTACAGAGATGGGTCTCCAACTCATCTTTTTGGAGAGCCACAGTTTAATCTGTAAGAAGGGGACAGTCCTCACGACCTCCCTTGTCCTCAAGATGAATCCGAGACCCATTCATGGCCATGAAGTCCAGCTCCCTTCCCCTCCCTCCAGGCCCATCTCCTCTGGGTCCTTCTTTCCCGCCCTCCAAACCTGCACCCTGGAGCATCTCGTTCCTCCCCAGACACATTCTTCTTCCTTGGGCCTTTGTCCAGCCCTGCTGGTCCTCCTCTGCTGGTCCTCCCCTAGCAGTTCCATCCAACCCTTGCCCACTTCTGATTCCAGCTCACCTTGCAAGGCTCATGGAGGGCATTGGCTCTTCCCTCAGCCCTTCGCCACCTTCCCTTCCTCTTCCTCTTAGGTACAAGCAACCCCTCATCCCTGTCCCACTGTGCCCTCTACCCAGTTTTACTGCAGGCCCTAGGTCAAGAGCCTGTTTCCCTCACTCGACCCTGAGCCCTTGGGAACAGACCCCATGCCCTCAGTGACCAGCCCTGGCTCAGGCACACGGTGCACCAAGGTTGCACACTGGAGACATGGGTTTCACTCAGCCTGCATGTTATTGACCAGAATTTAAAATCACTACTGACAATTAAATCTAGGAAATTTCTTGTAAAACCCTGTTGTCACAGCTTCCCTTGAGAAACTGAGGGATCTGGCCGCCTAGGGTCTTTGTTCCTGTCTAGCAACTATTTGCTGAAGTTCAACAAATGCTGCCCTTAGGCAGGGCACACACTCTGGCCCTACTGGCATACAACCGTGCCTCCTTGTTTGTGCTCCACGTCTGGCTGCACCATACCAGCATAGCTGAGTAGCTGTTTCAGAAACCAGACAGCCCCAGATACCCACTATGTAGCTAGTATTAGTTTCCTATGGCCTGCTACAACAGCTACCACAGAAGAGTCACTTAACATTAATTTGTTCACTCATAGTCATGGTGGTCAGAAGTTCAAAGTCAATTTCCTGGGGCTGCAATCCAGGTGTTAGCAGGGCCATGGTCCTTTGGGAGACTTCCTGTTCTTGCATCTTCAGTTTTTGGTGGCTGCTGGCTTTCCTGGCCTCATGATCACATCACTCCAATCTCTGGCTTCATGGTCACCTTGTTGTATTCTCTTCTGTCTGAAATCCCCTTCTGATTCCTTCTTTTAAGAATAAATACAGTTGCTTTGGGGACCAACCCAATAATTCATGATAATCTCCCCATCTCAAAATTTTCAAGTTAAACATATCTGCAGAGGCCTCTTTTCCAAATAAAAATGATTTTCAGGTTCTGGGGATCAGGACATGGATATCTTTATGACCATTGTCAGTGTATCCCACAGCCCTTTAGATAGAAATTTTGCTGACACCTGTTCCAGAAGGACAAGAAAGCTACCCCCAGACTGGCAGCCTCTGCCCTTCCAGAAGTTTCCAGGCTCCTCCCACAGCCATGTCCAGCATTCTCCATTTTGTTGAACACTTTCTAGACCTGTCTTTGTCCCTCCTCATCTCTGCCCCCTCCTCCTGCAAATAGAGAATAAAATAACACCAACAACTGTAACATTTCTTGACCTTCTGGTTCTGCTTTGATCTCCCCAGTGGCCCAGTACCATCTTTGGGGACAAAAAGAATGAGTTTTTTTGTTTTTTTTTTTAGCAGAGAAGATCTGTTTTCTATGTAGCATCCTTTCTTCAACTTGGCTTTCAGCCTCGAAGACTTTTCCAGATGTCCTAGAAGGGCTTCCCCATCCTCTGTGGGCCCACTCTGCTCACCAGCATTCTATTCCAGCCTCCCATGACCAGTCACCATCCCCCAAGTTGAGCAGCTTTGCTCTCTAAGGTGTGAGCGGGTTCTCAGGTTTCCTCCCCGGCTGGTAAGACTCCGACGCAAAGTGATGAAAGGCCATTGCTGTGGGAATGAACGAGAACACCAGCTCACAGGTCATCTCCATGTGGACTGAGCATCTTCATGTGGTCCTCAAGCTTGAAGATGAACCAAGGATCCTGTTCATCTTTCTGTGGGGCCTTCGTTAAGATCAGTCACTACACTGAATATGAGCATCAAAATTCTTGGGCGTCCTTACGTCATGTGATCCTTCCCTGTGACGGAAGCAGGTTAATGTCATTGTCTCTCTTCTAAAGAAGGGAGACTGAGGCTCAGAAAGGTCATGGAGATGGCCTAATGTCGGTGGCTGGTCGGTGGCAAACCTGGTAGGAGTCCATTCCCCACCTAGTGCTGCTTCTGCCAGCCCACGTGGGGTCCACTCTACAGGAAATTATGCAGAGGGTCCAAAGGGCCTGGCCTAGAGTTAGGGGGCTACTTCTGATGTCTCCTCTGCTGCCAACGTCATGGGTAAATTTTTCCTCTCCACTCTTCCATTTTCAAACTTTTAACTTCTTGGTGGACAGTTTCAAGGGCCCAGCTGGTTCCACAGAATAATCATCCCAACTAATGTTTAACTGAGCACTTTGTATATGTCACACACTCTCCCATGTGCTGTATAATATTAACTCATTTAATCCTCACAGCCTTCTTGTAAGGTGTGTCTTCTAATTATAGCCACTTACAGAAGAAAAACTAAATGCAAACAGTGGAGGGCCATGACTCAGGGCCACACACGGAGGGCCAGGAGCAAGGTGGTTGCCATTGTATACAGATGGGTGTGTGAGGTCTCTCTGATGAGGCGGAAGCATGAATGAAGGCAAAGATAAGAACCACTGAGTAGATGGGAGAAGAGCTGTTAGACCAGGGGAACGTCAGGTGCTAAGACCCTAAGGGATAGCATCTTGGCTTGGTCAAGGGGCAGCGAATGCTGGAGAGGGGCTGAGAGAGAGGAGCAAGAGACAGGGGACTGCCCTGGGGGAGGGCTTTGTGTGGGGCCTTGTCCCCAGAGGAAGGAGCTCGTCTTTTATTCAGAGTGAAATGGAAGACCTTGAGAAGGCTTTGAGCAGACGAGACTGGTAGCAGGTGGAGGCAATTTTAATGATTCAAGAAAGGCATAGTGATGACGTGGACCCGGGGTTGGCCATTGGCGTGGATCATGTGGTTGGTTCTGATTGGTTCTGAAGGCACAGCTGGCAGAATTTGCTGATTGATTGGATAGAAAGTATAAGAGAAAGAGAAAAGTTGAGGTTGACTCCAAGACTTTGGGACTGCTCAAATAAAAGGAGAGGCCACTAACTGAGATAGGGAAGGCTGCAGGTCAGGCTGTTGGAGAGGCTGGAGATCAGGGCATGGCTGATGACAGATTAAACAAGTGATGCTTTCTAAGCCTGCAGGTGGAGGTGCTGAAGGGCAGTGGGAGCTGTATGAATTTGGGAACGTCAGCACATAGAGGGTGTTTAAAATCACGAGACTGAATGAGATCACTGTGGGAGGAGGTGGGTCAGGAGGGGCCAAGTCTGGGCTGCTCCAGTGTTATAGGTCAGGGATGAGGAACAATCTGCCAATGTGGTCGCAGATCAGGCACTGGTGAGAATCAGGAGTGACAATGGTGTCCCAGGAGCCAGAAGAGGAAAGGGATTCCAGGTGGATGATCAATAATGTCAAATACAGCTGCTTGGTTAAGAAAAATGAGAGCTGCAATCTGGCCCTTAGGAATCCCAGCATGCAGGCGCTGAGTATGGTGACTAGTGGGGGCGGGGGCGAGTTCAAGAGAGAATAGAAAAGAGGAAGCAGAGACCAAAAGTCCAGGCTTCTTTCCTGTAAAGTAGAATGATCATTGATGGAGACTATAGAACCAAGAAAGGTTTATTTTTAAGGGGGACATTACAACATCAGTTTCAAATGGGATGGATACGATCTAATAGTAAAAGCCAAGGTGACCAAGGACAGAGAGGAGACGCTAGGGAGTTAGTGTCCTAGAGTCAGCAGGATAGACTGGGCTTAGAGTGCCAGTGCAGGGTTCCACGGTGGCAGGGCTGGGTTCACAGTCACTGGAAGATGGAGCTTATGGGCTCTCCTGGAAGCAGGAGGCATGTGTAGCGAGGGCTTTGGCAATTCTCTTCTGATTGCTTCTAGTGAATATGAAACCAAGTCATCATCACTGAGGATCTAGAGGAGGATGACCTGAGAGGTGTGAGAAGGGAAAAAGCATTGCTAAATCATCACCTTCAAGAGTGGAGGAGTGAATGGCGGGCAGCACAGTAGGATATCCAGGCAGCTTTGGACCCTGAGGTTGATGATCACATTTTTATCCAGCTATGTTCTGATGTATTATTTGGTTCTCTCCTTTGTGTTTGGGAAAAGATTAAGAAGGAA
The DNA here is from genome assembly GCA_020662805.1 of Glaucomys volans. Classification (NCBI taxonomy): domain Eukaryota; kingdom Metazoa; phylum Chordata; class Mammalia; order Rodentia; family Sciuridae; genus Glaucomys; species Glaucomys volans. Next base: position 199,475 of record JAJEJO010002136.1, read on the forward strand.
CAGAGTCAGGCCTGTAGTAGAAAGATGTTTGTGATAGAGCAGTTTTGGACATGTGTTTGGAGTGCTCATGGAACACACTACATTGTCAGGAGGCAGCCAATTACACACACACACACACACACACACACCACACATCCATGCTCAGGATAAAGAGGCATCATCAGCAAACAAGTGGTAATTGAGCCTGAGAAAGTAGGTGAGGTCTCTAAGGAGGGATGTATAGACGAAGAAGACAGTTGGGCATAAACTGGGGAAATGTCCTCATTTTGGGGGTAGCAAAAGGCAAAGTACCCATCAAAAAAGAGAAAGAAAGGAGCTGAAAATGTAGATGAAGCATGTTGTTCCTGAAGAATGTCAAATCATTCAGGGAGGCCCAGAAGAAGGAAAAGAACACTGAATTTGCCCAGAAGGAAGTGGGAGATGAGTTATCTCACAGCACTTAGCAGAAATGCAAAGAAAGGAAATTGTGAGCAAAAAGATAAAGAGACTGAAAGAGCAGGCAGAAGAGAGCTACAGAAAAATCATAGGAGCTCTGGAAGGAGAAAAGGAGTAAGTGGAAGGGAAGTGATACTTTAAAGACAGAAGAAAACATCCCTGAACTAAGGAAAGACCTGAATCATCTGATCAGGAGTTTCCCAAACCCTAAAAAGATTAGTGATCAAATAAATACAAAGACAAACTCTGGTGATAATTCTGAGCTCTACTGTAAAGAGAAAATTTTTCTTTAGAAAGAGAGCGTGCAGTCTTACAAAAGAAAGAGAAGAGGACTGGCACCAGATTACTCATCTGCAACACTGGAAGTTCAAAGACAGTGGAACAGTGTTCTCAGCCTAATAAGAGAGATTTCTATGATCCAGGACTCCCTCACCCAGCCATAATGCCATTCATATTAAAGATGTCCCAAATACCAGAACTCAAAGTATGTCATTGCTGCCCTTTCTGAGGAAATTACTTAAGGATATACTCCAGCCAAATGAAAATTCAATAAAAACAAGATTCCAAATGAAGGAAGGCAAAGAATACAAATAAGTGTGTGTGTGTGTGTGTGTGTGTGTGTGTGTGTGTGTGTGTGTTTATGTGTAACTCACCAGCAGTCCTTTGAAGGAGAAATCTCAGAAATTCCAGGAAAGTAGTGGGAGAAGAACTGGATAGCAGGGCAAGTGAAAATGGTAACTATAGAAAAGTCCTTCAGGAAATGTAGAGTTAAAACCAGAAAATAAGTCATTTGGAGAATTAAAAGGACACTTGACTTTATTTATAAAAGCAAAACTTGAGCAAAGAGTCCTGGATAGGCAAGAGTGCAAGGTACACAAACAGCATAAGTGACCTTCCTGACACACAGTAAGGATTAAATCAATGTGATGATTTGAGAATAGGATTCTTTCTACTCTTGAAGACACAGGATTTGACTTCTTTTTACTTGGGAGGGAAAGAGACAGACAGAGAAATGGTCACAAGGAGAAAAAGAAGAAGGAAAATGGAGGAAAGGCAAAGGGAACCGTCTGCTATGGCTATCCATCTACCAGCATGGCTCACAACCCTCATGCATTTTGGTTGGCATATTTGATTCTGTAATCTGAAAGTGCATCCCAGTCAGTGCAGGGAGAGCTGGGATCCGTCTGTGGTTACCCATTGTTACACAGCCAGAGTCAACCTCTGAAGGAGGGACCCAAAGGAATGATTTCTTTTCATAAAAAGATGGAGTAGAGCCCACTTGGGAGTCAGCCTGGGCACCAGGCAGGGAAGCATCCAGATGCTTGGTTTCCAGTGCATAACGACAGTGGAAAAGCATCATGGAGACAGCGACAGGAACCTGCACAAAACCACGTGACTTTAGGAAACACGACTCCTGGATGGGGTTGGCTGTGGGATGCCACCGGCATGGCCTTCTGAGCCACGGAGGCCCTAATCTCAGAAGAATCTGAGAAGATGGTTCCCCTTCTCTGAGCACCAGGCTCCTCATCTGTAACAAGGACCACAGTGCCATCTGGCAGGACTTGTGCAAGCATGATTTGTATTCAGTGGGCTGCTGTGGAAGGTCTACCGCATGCCAGGCCTGGTCCTCGGTGCTTGGGATTTCTTGGTGAAGAAAACTCTCCAGGTTCTTCCTCCATTCTCGCTGCTTTCATTCTAGGCCATTGTGAGAAGTTGAGTGAGAAGTTTGAGGCACAGAACTGGGAGCAAGACAAACCCTGAAGGTGCTTAACAGAGCTCCCCTTCCACCCATCCCTCCGAAGTGGCTTTTCCAAAGGCTCCATCTCCCACCCACACCCAGCCTTCCTTTCCATGGTGGGCTACCATCTGGCTCTGAATACCTCCCAGCAGCCTCCACCCCACCACAAAGTACAACCAACTTCTCTTTACCTCAACTCCCCGCTGAGCAAGGATCTGGAAGAGGAGGCTTAGTCCTTGGAGCCCCATGGGCTATAGGACCTGATCCCAGCGGGAGCGGGGTGCACTCCGTGCCTGGCTCAGGTGGTCTCCTCAGCCCTCCCGACCTTCTTCCACCCAGGAGTGTGGGATTTCTTTTCAAGGCCCTCTCTTTGCATCTGGGAAGGGGTGCTCCATCTCCCAGCCCACTCCCCTCCCCTCTCTCCAGCCTCTCCCAGGGCTTCCCGCTTGCCAGCCAGGCCCGAGCTCTCCCTCACGTGGCCTGCTCTCCCAACACGACTTCCAGCCTGTGCACACCCTCCTTGCCATGTGACCCTCCTCCACTGTCACCCTCTCGCCTGGACCCGCCTGTCATTTTCTCATTATGGTCACCACCCCAGACCCAAACTTGTCCTCCTCTTTCCTGTTTCCAATTAAACTTTGTCCTATCAGGAATCCCAGGCCACATTGTTCTGTGGTTACCAGAGAGGAACATGACGGCATGCGAAGGAAATGCTCACTGACCAGCCTCCTGCACTTGGCCGGGGATCTGGAGGGGGCGGGAGGCCAAGGCAGGGAGACCCCGGGCAGAGGCCGGGCAGGGAGGCTGCGGTGGGCGGGTGGGCGTGGGGCAGCTGTATTTTCTTTCTGGTCTTGTGCTTCCTTTTCACAGCTGCTGCCCCTTGGAGCCCCCAACATTCCAGTTCCCAGTGCTAATTTTAGCCTCTGGGGACTGGCCTGCTCCCACTGACCCTCTCTCTCCCTGCCTTCCCCTCTTCTCGGGGCCTCCTTCCTGCTCTCTGGTTCACACAGTCTTCATTCGTCCTCCTGATGTGACTCTCAAAGCAGAGAAGAATGACCATCCAGGCCAGCAAATGGCAATATCCCCCATCAGCTCTGAGACCCTCAGGAAGCAGGAAACTGAAGAGCAGGTGGGGTGGGGGGGACACTGGAAGGACAAAACGGGGGGGTGACTTCCTGCCTCCGGAGACAGACATGATGTTTATAGCATCAGTTATGAGCTCGGGACCCTTCTAGAGAGGTAACTTGGGAGAGGACAAACAGGCAGAAATGAGGAGGAGGACTGACAGACCCCTGCCCGCTGCACCCAGTTCTCACCCAGCACAGGAACCTGGACCTGTGGGCGCTGGAGCCCAGATTCTCACTGGGTCTCAACCTCAAGGTAGAAAGGGCACTGGGTTTCTAATGGAGGACACAGAAGTCACCTTCTTCCCGTCTCTTTAATTCCATAGTAGGGAGACCAAGGCTCAGGGATGTGACATGGCTGCTTCCTGTTTGGGGTCTTAGTGGGAGATTATGTCAATCCAGAGCCAAGCCCAAGGGAGACCCGCGGCCTCCTGCCTTCCAGCCCAGGGTTGTCTCAGGCCCCTTCTGTGAGCAGGTCACTGATTCCTCCTGCACTCAGAGCCCCCGGTGGCTGGCTGCCGCTCTTCCACGCTTGCCCTGCAGCAGAGTCTTTGCCTCTTTAGGAAGGGGCCGTAGGAGGGGCCAGGAGTGTGGAGGAGGGAGGGGGCCCCTATGCTGGGGACCCCATGCTGGGGCTGGCGAGCAGCTCCACAGAGGGAGAAATGCCCTGTCTGTGCTGGAGCCTCACCTCAGGGAGGCTGATTAAGAACGGGGTCCTCTACCCCCACTTTTGGAGGCATTGAAAACCCTCCCTGGCCATCAGCTGTGACTGGCTGGCCCCTCAAGTCCCCCACTGTTCTGGCCCCCCTCCTGGTCAGCTGCTCTCCCTTTCTTGCCCTCAGTTCCAGATCCTGGGCTTTCCTCACCAGCGGCAGTAAATACAAGTTTCTAGAAACTTCCATTTGGTTTCAAGGGAAACCCTTAAGACTCCACATCACTCCAAACACTCTTCTGACATGCCAGGCCCCCAAAGCAGTGCTGCATGGCTAAAAGCACGCAGAGTGTTTGGATTTGAGTCCCAGCTCTGCCTCAGTTTCCACATCTATACAACAGGGATAAGCCTTGTAGGGCAATGTGAAGATGAAATGAGTTCATGTGATGTGTGCAAATGTAAAACTCTATCCAGGAGCGCTCTTAAGACGAGGTCACTACACAGGACCCAGGCCATACCTTTTAAAAATGTTGTTCTAATTAGTTATTCATGACACCAGACTGCATTCCAACTCATTGTGTACGGATGGGGCACGACTTCTCAATTCTCTGGCTGTACACGATGCAGAGTCACTCCGTTTGTGCCGTCATACATGCCCACAGGGTAATAATGTCCACCATCCTTCCCACCCCCACACCACCTCCCCTCCCTTCACTTCCCTCTGCCCAATCCAAAGTTCCTCCATTCTTCCCTAGCCCTCCCCCATTATGGATCAGCATCCACATATCAGAGAAAATATTTGGCCTTTGGTTTTTGGTTATTTCACTTAGCATGATATTCTCCAACTCCATCCATTTACCTGCAAATGCCATAATTTCATTCTTCTTTAAGGCTGAGTAATATCCCATTGTGTGTATATATCCATTCATCTGTTGAAGGGCACCTAGGTTGGTTCCATAGTTTATTGATTGTGAATTGAGCTGCTATAAACATTGAGTGGCTGCATCACTGTAGTATGCTGATTTTAAGTCCTTTGGGTATAAACTGAGGAGTGGGATAGCTGGGTCAAATGGTGGTTCCATTCCAAGTTTTCTGAGGAATCTCCATACTGCTTTCCATAATGGTTGCACCAATTTGCATTCCCACCAGCTATGTATGTGTGCCTTTTCCCCCATATTCTCGTCAACACTTACTGTTGTCTGTATTCTTGATAATTGCCATTTTGATTGGAGTGAGATGAAATCTTAGAGTAGTTTTGATTTGCATTTCTCTAATTGCTAGAGATGTTGAACATTCTTTCATATATTTGTTGATTGACTGTGTATCTTCTTCTGTGGAGTGTCTGTTCAGTTTCTTAGCCCATTTATTGATTGGGCTGTTTGTTTCTTTGGTGTTAAGTTTTTTGAGTTCTTTATATGTAACAAAATAAATTAAACCCCTATCTCTCACCCTGCACAAAACTCAATTCAAAGTGGATCAAGGACCTAGGAATTAGGCAGAGACCCTGTGCCCAGTAGAAGAAAAAGCAGGATCAAATTTTTGTCATGTCAGCTTAGGACCTGACTTCCTCAACAAGACCCCTAAACCACAAGAAATAAAATCAAGAATCAATAAATGGGATGGATTCAAACTAGAAAGCTTCTTCTCCACAAAGGAAACAATCAGTAAGGTGAAGGGAGAGCCTACAGAATGGGAGAAAATCTTCACCAAAGTGATGCTTTTTTAAAAAAAGGATGAAATGAGTTCATACAAAGTAGCGTCTGCTCACAGGAAGCTCAGCAAGCGCCACTTGAGGTTGTTCTTGTAGCTGTGATAGTGTAATAGCTGTGGAGTAATGTTCTATGCAACTTGCATTCCTTCCTCCTCAATGTTCAGAATGATGACAGAATCTCCCATCTGCCCAGGCTCTCCACACCCTTTCCTAGGCAACCTTTCAGCAGCCCTCTGAGACGGGTGCCGATTTCCTGTCTTTGCAGATGAGGAAGCTGGGATCAAAGAGACGGACATGACTTGCTTTAAACCATCCAGCCAAGAAGTGGAGAACCAGGGCATGTCCCCAACTTGTGCCTGTCCTGCTAGGGCTTCCACCCATCTTGCTCTGCCCACCAGCTCTTCTATTCCTGATTACAGATGCCAGGTTTCCCTGACCTTGGGGATCTTGATGCCCTTAGGGAAGTGACCCGTCCCAGGTCACGCAGCTTAATATGCCAAAGCTGAAATAGAACTCATGTCTCCTGAATTGATTCCCAGGATGGCACTATTTATACCACCGCCTTTTATCTTGCTGGTCCATTTCCAGATGTGTTGTAACAAAGAGAAAGACGTTTTCTGTCTCTTGGTTCCTCAGAATTAAAGGAACCAAAGCCATTGTGTTGTGAATGGGGACATACGCAGTCTGGAGGGAGATCACAAGGACAGGGGTGAGAAGGTTCCAGTACCAGTCCTCTGTGTAGCCCTGGTGCCGTCCACTCAATTCTCTTACACTTAGAGTTCAAACTCCTGGCCCATTCCTTCCCCAGGAAGATGGTGCCCTTTGGAGCCTGCAGATGGGAACCCAATGCTAAGACACCCGCCCAAGCCCTTGCTGTGGGGAAACCCCGGGCCAGGCTACCGAAAGTGCTCACTCCAGGTTTCCGAGCCCTTCACAAGCACCCCATCGCTGTCTGAAGTCCCCGCTTCCCCACCCCACCCTGACAATCTCCTGATGTGGTTATTTTAAGGAAAGTTCCACAAGGCAAAACCTCACAGGGCTACTGAGGCTTGAGGGTTCAGTTCTTCCTGCCTTCCACTGGAGACTGGTTTTGAGGTTGTTTCGCTGAATCACTCAGCAAAGAGTAAATAAATAAATGGAGGAAGGAAATCTTGCTCAAAAGGAATTTTTTTTTAACCTATCTCCAAAACAAAGCTGCTGTCATCACAGAAGGAGTCTGTAAGATTTGACTTCTCAGGGCTAGAAGTCACTGTAGAGGTTAGGAAGCGCTCCCACCAAAAGGACCTGCCCGATCCCTCTGAGAGATGCTCAGAACTGGGCTGCCAGTGCTCAAGGACACACTGGCCGCATCCCAGGCCTCTGGGTCTCTTGACCTTGCGGTTGTCCTCCCACCTCCCACCCAGAGTGGAAGAGCCTGGAGTGCCCTGCCCTTGGGTCTGATGTCCTTTGAATTCACTTGGCTTCCTTTGGGGTCCACCCACCCCTTCTGGTGACTTGTACACTTGATTTCCACCAGCCACCCCTTGTGTCTTCCCCTTCATGAATAGACAATGACAGCCGGGCATGGTGGCACACACCTGTAATCGCAGTAGCCTAGGCAACCGAGGCAGGAGGGTCGAGAGTTCAAAGCCAGCCTCAGCAACTTAGCAAGCCCTAAACAACTCAGTGAGACCCTGAAATACAAAATACAAAAAAAAGGGCTGGGGATGTGACTCAGTGGTTGGTTGAGAGCCTCTGGGTTCAATCCCCAATACATTAAAAAAAAAAAGAAAAGAAAAGAGAATGACAAAGAGCTCTTGGTAATCAACTAGTACAAGCCCCTTATCTTGCCGATGTGGAAACTGAAGCCAGGAGAGCTGTGGGCACCAGCCCTGGGTCATGTGGCATCTTTGGGTCTGAATTTAGACTTAAAGGCACGTTGCTCCTCTGCAGCATGTGACCAGCAGGTGCACCCCGATTTCCACCTCCTGACCTGCAGAGGCCGTCAGCAGCCTCTCCCCGGATGGAGAGCTAGCTTGGCTGCAGTGAACCGCGCCACACCCCTAATAGGGTTCAAGGATGAGAGAGGGGAGGTTGAGGCAGCATCGGGGGATCCCCCTTAGGTATCTGTGATGCCAGCTTCCCTCTGCCCTGGACCAGTTTTGAGGTTTCTCGGTCCATCACTTGGACTCTTCAAGCTTCCTATTCAACGTCTCTAGTCCTGCTCAAACCCATCCATTGCCTCATTTCCGATCCAGTCTTGGGATCCCTGGCATCTGAAGTATTCCCCCATGTTCTCTCCCTGTTCATCTTAACACTACCCCTCTGGATCAGTGGTGAGGGAGACAGATGACCTGGGTCCCATAGCGTGTGAGTCTCAGAACCTGAGTAGTGGGGACATGGCTGGGTGGATGTGGGAGAAGCTGGCCCAGGAGCTTTGCCCGTAGGATGCCCTAAATGTACCTTCTCTGGATGCCCCTGTCCCTCTGTGGAGGGAGGACAGCCTCCTCTGGAAGACTGCACCTCATGCTCACTCTGAGATTCTGGGTCAGTTGAGTTGCTCACGGGTTTCAACCCCGTTTTCTCATGGGTGGAAGACGCCCAGCTGGGTCATCCCCTGGGAGAATGAGATTGAAGGGCCAAGTTTAGGGAAAGTCCAGCTTCCTTCACATGGGGGTGCTTGGTAATGTTTGCTTCTCAGTCAGTTGAGTTGCAGGGTAGTGGGGTGATAAAGTGGACTCAGCGTAGAGCCAGTGAAGGAATGGGGGTGCAGCTGATGGGGCATGCAGGCAGCAGACCAGGGAGGGGCGGGTGAGCATCTGTCCTCACACCAGCTCTGCCTACACAGAATCCTCAGGATTGGCAGATCTCAGGAAGAACCTGCCTTTCCAAAAGATTTACTTGTTGAAAACATCCCTCTATTGACTATTCCATGGTCCACAATCTCATCCTAGCCAGGTCTCAGAAGGATCTCAATTTCCATCATCAACCCATGGTTGTTGAACTCACTCCACACGTTCTGAGATTTTGTGCACAGGTCTCCTTTAATCCCCTCGAGAGCATCGTGGTGTGACCACCCACTCACCATGAGGAAATTGAGGACCAGATAGGCTGTGCAATCTTCCCAAGGCCACACCGCTCATCATTTCATTGCTCAAAATTTGTTGAACACCCAATATGTCCTGGAAACAGAGCAGAAAGCAGGTCACCTGATCCCACTCCAACTCTGGCAGCCTTTCCACCTCCTCGGCCTCTTCCATCTGGGCACCACGACTAAACACAGGGCTTGAATAATTTAGAAATGTATTAAGAGGTTTGGATACAAATTTATGAGTAAGCCTTGCCAATACCAGCATTGCTTCTCCACAGGGCAACACCAGCCCTTGGGGAACCATCTGGAAAGGCGTGGGAAGGCCACTCTTCGCTATTACAGCAGCGGGCACCATGACCAGGCTGTGGTTTGGATGTGGCTTGGGTGTCCCCAAAGGTTAATGGCTGGAATCTTGGTCCCCTGGGTGGTGGTGTTGGGATGGAACTTTGAAGAGATAGGGCTTGGAAAAGATGGCCAGGTCATTTGAGGGTACTGCCCTCAGAAGGGATCGATGTGGTTCTCAAGGGACCTCAGCTTGTTCCTGCAAACGCAAATTGTTATAAAAAGAGCAAGTCTGGCCCCAAACCCTTCCTGCTTCCTGTCTTGCCATGTCATCTCTCCCACTGGCCCACATGCCCACCATGATGCTGTGTACCAAGTTATGGTACTGCCAAAAGGCCCTCACCAGAGCTACGGAGATGCTCTTGAATTTCCAGAAGTGTGATCTAATGGACTTCTTTTCTTTATACATTACTCAGTCTCAAGGATTTTAATATAGCAATATAAAATGGACTAATACAGGACATTTAGTGGAAGACACCAAGAATGCACACGAGTGAACCTGTAGAGCCAAGAACTGTCCTGCTCCCCATGGAAACACTGGCTGGGCCACCAGACACCATGTAGGAGGAAACTCATTCATGATTACCTAGAACATTACTGCATATTAAATTCAAATACAAAGCACTTGGGCCTGGATTACTTTCAATATCTACCTCTCCCCCAAAATGCAACTACCGGGAAAAATAAAAGAAGATTGCAATTTGTTTTGTTTGAAGCTTTACCACCAAGAGTTGTTGGTCATTTCCTTAAAATCACGTCACTAATGACAATCCCCTTCTGGCATTTGAGTAGCTAATAAATGCTTCAACCAGTCCAGGTTTGTAGCTATAAAGTTCATGGCCATTCTAGGTCCGGTGCAAGCATCAGACCATTTTATTAGGTTTTCCAGTATAGTCGTGGGCAAGTAGTTATTAATGGAAATGCATGTTTTTATTATAAATTAATTTTATTCCACTTTTATTACAAATTGTTTCTATTTGATTTCCCCTCTATATTACAGTAGATTACTCTACTTTTTAAAAAATTGTGCATGTAGGTTAACTGTGTATTTTATTTCCAACATGGGGTAGGGAGCATTACAAGACCCTTGTTGCAGAAAGGGCCTGGAGTGTGAGAGGCAAGGGTGGGGCTCAGGGGACAGGCTTCTCCTCGTCTCTGCACAGATGACAAACAGTGAAAACTGTGTTTAAGAGACTTGGAGTAGATTTGAGCATGATTTCCTGGGTGAGAGAGCTGTTTGTCTTTGGAGTAGATAAGGAACAGACGGGGCCAGAGGCTGGCGTCGTCAAAAGATCTGAGTGTGATTCTTGGTTTTGCCATTTGATGTTGAAATCAGATAAAACTTCATTGGCCTCAGTTTCTCCATTTCAAGGGGGCCCTTGGGTCCAGAACTAGGTGGCGCAGCAGTGTAATGTCCTATGGCTGTAGGATCTGCCTTCAAGGAATCCAGGATCCCTTCTGGAACAGTTGGTCCGGCAGGTCTGGAGATAGGGGAGTTAAAGCGATGAGCGAATCCACTGGTTTGAACTGGTTATGTTATTTCTCCACGCCTTAGTTTTAGCCTTGGTGAAATAGAAATCACAACAGTCCAACCCCAGTGGGGATGTGCGGTCTAACAAGATGTCATTTGCAAACCGTGCAGGACACCATCGTTCTCAGTGAATGTCAGATGCTAATTTCCTTCCTCCAACACTTCACTTCCTCGACTTCCGAAGACCAATTCCAAGCCTCCGCCCCTGCTCTGCTCTTCAGTCCTCAATCCCAGAGCAGGACTGGGAAAGGAAGGAACCAGACCCGTTCTGAGTCCCCACGCTGTCCTTGCCCCGACAGCAGAGGTTAGGAATCCCTTCCTACGCAGGGGAGTTTCCACCTCTCTCTCTGGGACAGCTGTGGGGCCCCTGGGGAGAAAAGTGACTAAGAGAGAGAGAATTTTCTGGATGCCTCTCTGGCCTTGACCCAAGGTTCCACCCACCAAGGGGAGCAGGGGATTGATTCTCAGCCTGGGAATTCTGCACAAGGTCCTGGCCAAAGCTGAGGGAGACCCTGGCCTTCCCTCTCGGCCAGTGCTGAGGTGAAAAGGCCTCAAGGGGCAAGACTGTACATTCGAGAACTTGCTGGATTCATAAAATAGATTAGAGAGAGGGAAAAGAGAAGCCGGGTAGAGGAGCCCAGATAAGGCCCGATCCTGAGAGCCCCGCTCGCCTTGCCCAGGGACTGTGGCCATAGAAGACCATGGTCCAGTCAACTTCAGGAGTATTCTGGAATCCGGGACTGAGAACTAGCCAGGTGCTGGAGGGAGGACACCCAGGCACTGGTCATGGACAGCCACTTCCTGAAGTGCCCCTGTACCTTGGTGGCAAAGCCTCAGCCTCCAGCTCCTCCTCTTTCAAGCCACCTTGGGAGCTCGTTTCCCTGTGACTTCAACAGGAGTCCAGGCCCTCTTCAGGGACTGCTTGGCCAGAAAAGGGTCTAGAACAAGGAGAGGTGAGCCAAGGGCCCCTGAGTCGCCTGAGCTGCTCTCCTGATGGACATTGGTGATTCGGACCAGAGGAGATAATGTCCTGCCCAAAGGGACCCAATCTTCCAAGAGGAGGTGACCATGAGAAAGGCCTAGAAGGAGGAGAGAGAGAGGAAGAAAGGAAGGAAGGAAGGAAGGAAGGAAGGAAGGAAGGAAGGAAGGAAG